>CASHTH010002471.1:0-63935 GCA_030341885.1 Geodia barretti | reverse complement strand
CACAACACCAGGATGGGCCATCAGTGTAAGATTGACAAAGCAAAAGCAGTAATGATCTCTTGTTCTTGTCTCATTCATCTGAGTAGCCACAGTCCAAGAGTCAGTGTGTGGGTCATATCTGTAGAAAAACAGCAGTCGAGTTTTGAGCAAATGATCAACTCCACCCACGCCAGCAGCCGATCACCACGGAACGAGACCAGTGTCGAGTCTGTCACTGCTAAACTGCTGACTGTCTCCACCGTTGCGACTCGACACAAAGTGCTCGCGGAACTCTGGATCCAGTGTATTACACGAAGCGAGGAGCTCAGTAAGAGGGGCAGCTAAAGACTGAATAAGCTGACGCGTTGTCCCCAGACCTCCTCCCACTATAGAGAATGTCCCACCACACCAGCGTTGGCAACAACCAACACTTCTCCGGAGAGGAGCAACTGGGTCTCCACTGCTTCGTGGCCACTATTCATAACTTCCACGGCGTTAGGCATATTGTCCACGACCCTCCAGCAACTATCAGAGCCTGTTCATGCTAGCGCAGCTGTGTGCTACGTGGTGTTTGGGCATGGGAGGGAATCTGTGACACCACACCTTCCACGTCCAACCCCTGTGAGACTGAGAGGGTGTTGTGGACCGCCGCTCTTCAAGCCACCCACATATCCGAGACCATCAATAACTACAGACAAAACCCTCGACAGGGTTATCGGTAGCCGAGTCCATTCCTCTTCGAGACACAGCGATAGGAGTACACGGTAGTCAGTGGGAACTGTTTGTACTGGTTATCGTTCATGTGTGAATGTAGGCAGTGCTCGTGCCCCACTGCGCTGCTGCTACATTTCCACGGGGGTCTCATTCCCTCCCTCCGTCTCATGCCATCCTTCGTCTGACCAACCTGAGTAAGTAGTTGCTTCTTCGGCCGCCCGCTGTTCTCCATAGACCGTCGCCGAGTAATCTCTTTCCGATGCGCATGAGTAGCGCAAGAACGAGTCAATCGTCAGCGCGCATGCGCAAATCCTGCGCAGACCGTCCCGGCCAGGCGCCCGTGCGCGCTCAAAACAGATCGCGGAATAATACGGAGCCAGTTTTTTGAACATGACCCCAAATGGGCTCAGAAGACACTTGTCGCTCGTCTGTCTCTGCTTCGCCCTACTACCTCACATGGTAATGGCTGCGCGCGCATCGGGCCTCCTGCTCAGCGGACCTGCCGTTCTGAGGACGAGGAGAAGACGTAGTTTCGTAGTTCAGAACTCTGTTCTCCATCGTTTGAATGCTCTATACTGCAGCAAAGCAACGAGTATGATGCCTGATGCTGCGTAGTTGTATCACTGAATAATGTTAGTGGAGAAACTTTGACAATAAGACCTTGCCTTAGGTCTGTAGTCTATTATAATCACTATTATCTGTTGCAACCTTCAAGCCACCACGGATTAATAATGTTGTCAACCACAGAGGCCCTACAGTGGAGCTGCAGTGGGGAGCACGTGGGCTGTGTGTATGTGGCTACCTGCAACACCAACCTCCCCATATGAGTGTTCCTCCTGCACTCTGGATGAAGAACCCGATCACCAGCATTGTAAATGGACGAGTATACATACATTATGTTGTTTACTATAATCATATACACCAAAGTCTTGATAGCACATAAGAAGCATCCGTAAAACAGCCCAGTTAACAATACGTATACTCTGAGAAAAGAAGTTTATACTGATGTAGCTATACATTATGTAATATAATATACTACACACTTTCCTTTTTCAGAGTGCCCTAATTAAAATCTCTTGATCGTTGATCTTCCTTTCCATTTCACCTCTTTCTCAACTTTGCAATCGCAGGTAATGAAGTCTGGTGGTGTCAGTGGATCTAAGTGGGATGAGGGAGACCAAATCACCTTCTCAGATCAGTGTCAGAGCAGAGTTCCTTGGAGGCTTTGCCACTCTTCCCTACTACTTCCCCTTCAGGAAGGAAGAAGGTGAGCCTTTGTTAGCTACAAGTTGGGAAAATTGCTTTGGATCTCAAAGATACTAATTCCGGGGTAATAAGTTCACCTACAATGTATGCACATATTTATAGAGATTGTTTACTATGAAATTATCATTGCTTAGCAATAAACAAAACCAATAGGGTATAGAAGAGGTTGAGATTCTGTATTCACTCACCAGGTTGTGAATCAGCCACACGTCCAACTACTGCTGTCTCACCCACATCTCAGACTTCACCCACCACTAGAACTCCACCTACAACCTCAGCTCCACCCACTACTGCTGCTCCACCCACCACTAGAACTCCACCTACTACTGCGGCTCCACCCACCACACCTGCCACAATGAGCCCACCTACTACGCCCACTTCCTCAGCTGGTGGGAGGTGTTTCCCTCGGTCCACTGAGAGTGAAGTCATCTTCACCTGTGTCCCAACAGCAGGAAGTCCACCCATCTCCATCATACTCTATAGAATCAACTCTGGCCGTCAGAATGTTGGTAAGCAGTTTTCTCATGTATATATTATATCTCGTCTGTAGAGTTGACATCATCGCTTGTCAGAGCAGAAAGGTGGTATATACAATATATTGTAGAAAGGTTATACAGACATTGAATCTTTTGAAGGAGGTTCTGTATAGCATGATGGGAAAGTATTTGCTCGACTGGGGAGCTCAGAAACTACCATTCATCTAATAGGGTCAGGAACAGTAGTCCCCGGTGGACCATTTCTGGAACCTTTTCTTTAGTGGACGAATCGAGGCGCAGGCAGTGTTGGCTAAGATGCGAAGTTTGGGCCATCTGCTGCGCAGATGACATCACTTTGCTCTCCAGGGCCACATCCGTAATTGTTTTCCATGTGGTGTTATCCACTCACAGTTTGAATTGATGACTGGTGGCATGCTGTGGGTGTACTGTTTGTGGCCAGCTTCCCCCCAAGGCTTGGCCCTACTCCAAAACAGAGAGTGGCATCATATGATACTGGAAGCCATTGGCAGCAGGGCAGCTATAGTCCACATCAATTGGCTGGAGGCAGACCAAATATGAGTCCTCCTAGATCTGCTGGAGACTAGTGTCTCTGTGAGGTGCACTAATCTCTAAGAGAGTCTCCAAGAATCAATGCCACAAAGTTTCCTGATGGACATACCTCAGGCAATCCTAGGTCTATAGTCCAATTACTCTACTATTGCACCCTATAACAACAGTCTGGCATTGCACAGTTTCTGGTGTACGTGTGTATATTTGTCGACTGTGTGATCGATAGCTTGTGTGTCATGATCACTTCCGGAGGTGGCTCTGTTGGCTGAACCCACCTCCGTTTCCCAGCTAGCAAGGGCAAGAGATTGAGGTGTTATGGGGATATTTGAAATTGGATTTGTGATGATGAAATTATTGGCTTTGATGTTGTTACAATACCTATAAGGTAATAGGGGGGGAAATAGTGTCTCAGTACTCCGTAATTTTTCCTCTACACTAAACACATAATAATGCACCACTTGCTTAGCTGTTACCATCAGTGATGTAGAAGTTGTTTACAGCTCACTGGTTAAGGCTTTTTTTCAGTGTGTACAGTATGTATGGACCTCAGTGATTGTTAAAAACACCCACTGTGGTCTTGAGTGTGCCCACGCACTTGCGTGAATACCTGCAGTAGGAATCCCTATATACTGGATGAGATTCAGATGGTTAGATTGAGTAGTAACAACTGCTTGGCTTCAGCAGCTATGAAGCTGACTTTGAACACGTGTTTTGAAATTTTGAAGATGAATGTCATAGTCTGTGTGTTCCGATATTACATGTATGTGGGCTGTGCTGCATACTTACAAAACTGTTAACATGTATGGATGCACTTACAGGAGCAGCAAGTGGGTTCAGTATACCACTGAGCCAGCTACTACCAGGCCAGAACCTTGTGCAGATTCTGTTCCTGTTCCCGGGCCAGCTGAGGTTCACGCAGAACATCACACTCCAGAGAACAGTGCCACGTAAGACCAAGCTCTCGTACATCACACCATGCAATGAGACCACCAGCTATTAACAAACTATGTTTACTAAAGGCTCAAGCTGTGTTGCCTGTGTGTACATTACACACTTTGAGAAGCCCTACAATGGGATTTCAGACAATTAGAGTTTGTAGTATTAGCAGGCCTGGCTGCAGTTGTGAATGATATGGTATCTACAGTGAAGATGTGAAATGATGGAAGCATTCGCAAGACATAGGTCCCTCTGATCTCTTGCTCTCTCTTTCATCATTTCTATCTAGTCCAGGTTGGTTGTCAGTACCGGGAGGCAAGTGAGGTGATGGGAGAGGATCTCCTAATCTCTTGCTCAACTAACGGGAACAGCCAGTCCATCTCTAGCATCAGCTACACCATCAATGGAGGAGAACCTCAAACCTGTAAGCTACACACTACCTGTAATGGTCAGTGTCCTATCACGCACTCCATTTAGACTTTTTCATCCGCTTCTCCATCCTCTCTCTCTCACTTTGCTAACAACAAGCAATCACGTAAATTATTCACAACCACCAATGATGTATTTGTAAAAACACTCGTCACTGCCTTCATTTTACCAAGTCTTCTAAGTTTCGAGGCTGACTATGCCAACACTACAGCACATGTAGACCTTTATTTCTGTCCCTTCTCCCTTTATGTAACTCCTTTTTCCTCGGCAACTTTTCCTCCCTTACCGTGTCTCCAGCATCCTCAGTAGCAGGAGTGACGGTACCAGGCGATGAGCTGGAGGTGGGAGAGAATATGGTGGTACTGACTGTGACTGGAGAGGATGGGGAGACCACTCGTCAAGCCACCATCACAATCCAGCGACGAATACCAGGTCAGGCACTTCAGTGACAAGTAGAAACGATGGTTACACAACTAGCTACATAGTTGCTGGTGCTAACTTTTTTCTATTCGATAATATTGGGATACTGAAACCTTGTTTCCCATGCCTCTTCCACTAGTCACCATGCAATGACTTCACCATTGTGGGTCAATCCCTGTACATAGTTACCCTCATTCCACATTCCATGTATAGTGCTAGCTCTTTCATACGCTATTTCAAGATTGTTGGTTCACTGCAGAGGTTCTGTGTGTTGGATACTATGGCCTGGAGGGAAACTCTTACAATATCTCGTGTACCAGCAATCTACTGCCTACCACTACTGAATGTTCTCTCAATGGAAGACCCTACCCCTGCAACCCCGGTAAGAAACAAAATTCACCACTTCATACAGATAGCATCGTGTTTATTCACAAACACCTCAAAAGTTTATTACTTATGCCCTTCAATTTATTGCTTGCGATTATCACTATCAATGGAGTCCTATTCATAATTGCTGGTAGTCTCCCTTAATTATAGCCCTTTGATTCACAATACATGTACTTTGCCTTTGCTAGCTTACCATGTCTGGTTGGTTTATCAACCACTTATAATGACAGGAATGTGTTACAATAACCCAGCAGATATCAGTGTTTCTTCTCTTCATGACTACACAGGGACATCACTGTTGTTCAGTTTCCTTGCTCCATCCAATCGACTCCCCTCCCTCGACTTTCACTGGTGGACCGACTTCAAGATAATTCTCATATATAATGACTACATCGTGATTGTCTGTGTTAGGAAGTGGCTCGTGTACAGCAGCTACCCCTATGGTAATTGACAGCCTCCTAGAAGCTCCATCCTATAATGAAGGCAGAAAGCTATACTCTCCTATTAGCTGTTGTGCTATCACTTTCCCTAGGTCTCTGTCTCAGTCATTCCTTCTTGAGTATTTGTACACTCCCTGAAATAAAGATATGACAAACCATTCCAACATTGTCCACACAATCACTCACTCACATACGCATTATACTCACTTTATTATCTGTACATATACAGTAGAGTAGAAAACCTTATACTGCTATTTTGCTGAAAAAGTTTATTTCAGTATACTTGTGCAGGGTCTCTAGAGGTTCTGTTCTGCCCACCTGAGGCCAGCTCTGACTCGTATCTTCTCATGTCCACCTGTGGTCCAAAGGTACACATACTCAGTCAACAATGGACCCCAACTAACATGTGAGTTTACCAGTACTTATTATCATGTGCATGAGGTCTAGCTAGCTAGTTCTGTCTGCCTATAATCTCTCAGACACCTTAACTTACCACTGTCATCGACTACTCTGCTGTGCAGTACTTTCAAGATCCACGTATCCCTTACAAAGGCTTCTTTACCATAGCTGAAATACCTACTCAAGAGTTAAAAAATCCTGCCAACCTTTACATCTTAGGCATCAGTATCGTGTGATGCATCGTCGTTTTCTTTTGCACACAGCACTGACTGGGTCAAGCTTCACTCTGACTGACAATGTTCTGGAGGATGGAGAGAACACTGTGGTGGTCCAGGCCACCGGTCTCAGTGGAGGGACAGCTGACGCGGAATACTCTGTACTCAGAAACACTGCCACAGTCTCCCACTCTCCCATTGGTGAGCAGTTCTATCTCTTCCTATATACATAGCTAGGTAGGCTGAAGACTTCTGAGGGACTTGGCAATCATTTTCCTACATGAATGTGAACGAAACAGCTGACACGCTTTCAATTATAAATAATTATGAAGAGAGGGGGGTGGGCTTATATAAGGGCTTCAACATGGACAAGGCTCACATATATAACAGAACACACTCTCAGTAGTCATAAAGAGACTGTCTTGTGAATGCATTGGTTTTTGTATTGTCACAGATTTCCATGTGACATGTGGTGCCCAGTATGCTGCCAACAACCTCGTGGAGGTGAGATGTGCAAAGTTGGACGAGTCTGACCCTCCAATTACAGCAATATCCTACTCCATGAATGGTGGGAGTCCAATAAGAGGTAAATAGCAAACTGGAGTGCTGCTCAGTGCTAAATAGTCATCACACTGTTTTGGGTTAATTTTGGTTAAGGGCATGGTATATACACAATGAAAATTTTTTGCTTGGTTTGTCATTTTTGTCTCACACAAAAAGTTTGTATCATGGCCTTCAGGAACAAAGACAAACAAAACTGTGTGTACTTTTTTCTTAGTGCTTGGTCTTAAACATACTTCGTTAAACCCTTGCCCGTATGTTTGAAACTCATAATATAATTGTGTCACTCTGACTCCTGTTTGTGTTGTGGGTCCACACAGCTCCATCAGTCTCAGAGTTCACTCTGGACTCCAGAGAGCTGACAGAGGAGGTCAACACCATCGACCTCTCTCTCACCTCAGCCGGAGGACTCGCTGCTGACACAAGGGTGGAGATTGGTGAGCGAGCCATATTGGTTAGGTGCGACGTAGACGTGGTCTTAAAGGGAATGAGGCAGTAGCTACATAAACTCTAATAAAGTTTGTAGAACTTAACAAATTGCAATAAGGTTTCCGTGGATGGCGTTATATAGAATGGCAGTCAACCAGTCTCTCTCTCTCTCTCTCTCCTCCTCTGCAGCACCTCCACTGAGGATGATGTGCTCCTCACAGAGTGTGGACTGTGGCATAGAGTTCTCCTGCTCCATCAATCGCCGCCACGACAACACTCTGCTCCAATGTTACCTTGACAATGTACTCCAGGAATCATGTGAGTTTTCCCCTACATCCTGATTTTAGTTAACTTTGAAAATATTTTACCAAAGTTTACCTAGCAAGCTCTCCCGAAAAAGTCAGCTGTTGGAAAATTGTGTGGACCTGAAGCCTAATACTCCCACTGGTTGAGATCATGATCCCAATTATTGAGGCATATCTGTGTGCACGTTGAAAATCATCGTGACAACTTACCGTTCCAATTGCTAGAGGTTCTACAAAATCATTAGCAGTCTCTCTCTTTCTCTCCCGCTCTCTCCTGCAGGTGATCGAGTAACTCTGCTGCAGTTCTCTGATCTTGATGATGGTCACCACAGCTACACTGTCGTTGCTAGCGACATATATGGATTTTCAGCCAGCAACCAGCTCTCTTTCTCAACTGAGAGTAAGTCTTCTCACAACAGTATATACAAGATTTTGCTCTGACACTGAAATCTGCTAAGCTATAATCTGACACTAGGCAAATTTGCCATAGTCTGTTTTTTTACAGTGGCTGCATATGTGTATGAAGTTGGGCAAATCCCACCTCCCAACTTTAGTTCAAAATTTGGGTGTAGGAAATAGTTAAGACTTTCAATTAAGAATCTATCTTCTCCTGCCTACTCTATTACTTTCAAGGGGGTGTAGCTATACATAACGATCAAGAACAGACAGATCATATTTATATTCATTAATCTGCCCCAGACTCTGATGTGTCGAGGGATCTTGAAACTGGGCTCCAGCACCTACTCTGTGAGCTGTGACTCAGACCAGAGACTGGACTACACAGACTGTCTCCTCAGAGGGGAGTCTGTCCCCTGCTCACTGGATTTCGACGTCAGTTCCCTCCCTCCCGGTAACCACTCCCTCACTATGACAGTGGTGAATGAGTGTGGCCAGAGATCTGCAGTCACCTTCGACGTTGAAATCCGTAAGTTAAAATCAACTATTTCACAAGGATTGTACTCAGAATCAATTCTGCTACTTTCATATTTTATGACAATGTGTTTGCAGGTTTACCTAGATCAAAAGGGTCACACTCATTACTCACATCAGATCTTGTGAAGTTTTTTCAGCTTTTTACCTTGAAACATTTGCAACTATGACCCCAACTATGACCCTGCTCTTTTAGCTTCTTGTCTGCTGTACACTCTTGTTCTACCTCAGCTGAAATGGTTGGATCCTGTGAGATAGACACTGATGAGTTTGACGACATCGTTGATTGGAGCTGCACTGCAAACTTCCCCGGAGTCTCTCTCATCTGCCTCGTCAATGGAGTACCTCTGGAAGACTGCCTCTGTGAGTGAACCCCTATCATTAGAGTTCCTATTCAAAACCTGAGTTGTCAAGTGTTGTGGACTTGAGCCCATGCATACCGATTCCGCTGCACTTTGTTACTCAGTGGATAGATGATGCATTTGCTTTCACCTTGTGACATCTGCTGTTAAAAACTACATCTTGCCTTCCACCCGTCTTTCTGCTTCTACCCTTACTCCACCCTGCCCCTACTCGCCCATACACACACACACACACACTGACCACTGCCTGTATCAGGTGAACTCAACTCAGAGATCGGTACTGCCAAGTATTCCGATGGAGAATACTCTCTAGAGCTCATCCTCAACTCTCAGGACGGCCGCTCCAAGAACTTCACTCACATGTTCCGCGTGGAGACACTCACAGCTATCAGCAGTAGTGCAAGTGAGGGCATACAACAATGCTGTGTGGTAGATTCACTTATATATGAAATGAAGCATGAGTACGCATGTTGGGGTATACTAAAAGTAAACCTGTGAAGTACATAGTATTTTCCGAAGCGGCTAGCAGTATTAGTGGAAGTGATCTAGACTTTACATGTATCTGCATTTACAATAGTTGACTAAATGCCATAATGTCTGTCTCGATTTCTCCTAATTTCAGTTGAGCCCCTGGATTTCGAATGCTTCACACAGACTAACAACGTAAGTGTTGTTGTCCAAGCCGGAGCCAACAAGGAAGTCAATCTTCACTGCCTTCTCGATGGGGTTCCACAGCAACATGTGAGTTCTGTCACTTGTGTATGGTATAGCAGTGCAGTTAATCATACATAATATGGTAGTACGCACCTAAGCATTAATATCAGTGAGTTCTGTCACTTATTAATGGTATAGCAGTGCAGTCAATCATACGTATGGTAGTACGCACATAAAATCAGTCATTCGGATACCACAGATGATCCACTACTGCACTGGCTCTACAATTAACTGATGCTCTTGATGGTCATGCTGATAGTTACTTGTATAATGTATTGGCAGCCACATTAAACTGGAAGTACGTATAATGCATCCATCAAGCAGATTTTTCGTAAGTATAATTATATCAACACTGTGTTGCTCACAGTGGACCGTCCAACATGGTACTGTTCAGAGATGTAAGCCAAGGTCTGCACACCTTCACCATCATTGCTGAGGATCTCGACGGGCTGGTCGACAAGTGTGATGTCCACTTTGAAGGTACTAGCTACCCCATAAAAGTTAGAGTTTACCCGTCTTATTTTGACTGGGCAGAGGACCTGGACATTGCCTGTCGTGGAGCCTACAATCCATCGCAGGACGTGGTGCATCTGGCATGTGACTCCACAAGACCTCTTCAAGCGTCGCCTGCGACCTCGATGGACGAGAGACCATTCAGTGTTAGTGCCTTGCTGTGGTCATACAGTACGTGTGTTGTTTTAATTTGAACTTCTGTTGGATGAATCCTGCTTCATAATCTTATGCTTAGGCCACCAGGCAAGTGCATTTTAAACAAGGGAACACTTTGTTTCAAGAAAGAGGAAAGAAAGAAAAATGTGCCCTTGGTGGGACGTAACCCAAAAACCCTCTGTTCGATTTGAGATTTGTATGGGGAACGCACATATGGGTCTTTAGACAGAGTGCTCTACCATTGACCCTAGCCAGGGCAGCTCAGCAACTTACCCATTTTGCCACATTTTTAGATATAGAATTATCACACATGCTATTTGTATGCACACAGGTTCCCACACCGTACGATGTGTCCAGTCCAGGACTTTTGTCAACGGGCTCTATCACCTGAGGGTGGAGGCAGAGGATGAGTTTGGAAACATTGACTCTCAGGAGCTCACCTTCTCTCCTCCTCCTCCCACCGCCACCTTTGTTGGCTTGTGAGTCATTAATAGCTATATTTTACGGGAGTGAAGATTATACTGACAGTTTGTTGAGATGGCCCATGTAAAAAAAACCAGGGGTTGGTAGTTACATATGCAAAGCATCTGGAATCTTTATTGATCATAGGTGCCTAGGTACCTATGTTGCGTAATGGAGAAAACATACTGTACAAACTCTGAATTATTACTATTGTTGCTATTGAGCCTCTGTACATGTTTTAAAATAGCTCCTCTTGATTGTTATGCTTACATTTTATATAGAGTGGACAAGAAGTAAAGCTGAAAACTAGAATACTGACATAAAAAGACTTCATGAAACTTCACAACTTGCAGCACATAATGTATCTTGTATTGTGTATATTATATAAAAACAAAGTAGTGCAAAAGTTAGTCATGTGTGCAACTGTAATTTAGTGACTGAAACAACTCAGTTTCATAATAAATCAATATCTCAATATCTATATCTATCTTTTTTTGAAGGGTGTATATAATATACAGCTAAAATGCAGCCAATATAGCTTGTAGCAAGAAGAATAGTTAATAAAATGCAGTTCAAGGTATTGGGAGTCAGCAGGAGAAGGTAAGGTCACTAGAATCTTCATTGCCGTATCTGTCTTGAGCTTCAACACAGGAGCTGAATGTGGCTTCTGCACGATCACAGTCACTAATAGCAGCATCAAATGGTAGACTCCCTGTGTGATAATTAACAAAGGTGACACAGATAAGTAGCAATATAATGTATAGCTTTGAGTGAATGAGAAAAAGTCAAAGTTTATCTTCATAGCTTAAGACTTACGTTGTGTGGGAGGTCCGTTGTTGATTCGTACTGAGATGTAATTATGGGTCTGTTGGAGTCACATGACACATGTATGACATCATCGATGGAGTTGTATGTTCCCTGGCAGCAGATTGTGAAACTTGACTGTAGACAAGAACACAGCAGATAAACAGTGCTGCCAACAGAATGTCCGACCTGACTAAAATAGGTGTGACCAAATCTAATGCACATCCTGAAATAAGGAGACCTTACTTACATTCAGATTCAATTGGGAGGTTTTCTGAAAAATCTATCTTATAAGTAACACAGTTATTGGCAGCCCCTGTATTCTATACATACTTTTAGTTTTAAGTGTGTGCAAAGTGTATAGTGGACTCACATAGAAATGATATCTGACTAGTAGCAGTGAGGCCATTGTCATCAGTCACTTCCATCTTGAATGTACGCTGGCCACTGAGCATTGAGTAGTTCAAGAGATTACTCATGTCACCTGTGCATAAACAGGGCTCTGTAAAGAACATACTAGCTGAACCTGCTACATCTGTGCATAGTGTGTCCCGATTACTCTATGTAACTGTATAGAGAAATAGGAAGGTACAGGGGGGCAATTCTTTACGTGCGTGAGTGTGAGCCACCAGCTGGAATACAGGTACAAAGCATATCTTCACAAGAGCTAAAAGGCTGGGATAACCTGTCTAAATGACATGCTAACAGCTCATGCCAGAGATTCCTTACGTCAAACTGTCACATCATGTTGTGGTAAAACCGATTTCAGTTTGAGTCTACTCACAGTTTTGCAGAAGAGTTCTCGTCAATGTAGCATTGTTTAATCAGCACTGAAGACTCTCTGTTACTATTGCAACTGATCCTCACACCATCCACTTCTTCTGAGACTGACTGACACCTCAGAGTGAGCGGTTGAACTGAAAAATATGCAACCAACTAGCTATACTATATACAACGAACGAAACTTATAATACAGAGTTTGTGTAGATACTGGTACTGTACTTGATGTGCAGTAACTGTGCATGCACATTGTTGGTAACAGAGTCACCACAACAAAAGGACTAGGTGGGGTGTTTGTCACTTGCCAACAAATCGTGTAGTGTGTAAGGTAGTGTTTGCATATACCCAGCTGGTGACGACTGATAGAACCCCTCCAGAGTGGCAGTTGACTGAAATGTCAACATCATTCACTTCCGTTGTCAGTAGACCCCCATCAATGACACACTCTGAACCACGAAACTGCAACACGAGTACATTAGCAACAACAAAGATGGCGGATTTATGTTCGAACCTGTGTCGTTTCCATCTCCATTGATCTCATAGGTGATACTTGCATATCAGAGCTCTCATGGCAGACTACACGAATGGCATGCCTTCATATGTAACATTGCAGTGGCACATCACACACTACAGGAGGAAGAGAAAGCACTGTAAAGAGCACACGTTACTATTCATGTAGAGAGGCATAGTTATCTGGCCGACTCTCACCTTCAGCATTATGGTAAGTAAGGAGGTGTCACCAGTGGCATTCAACAAAAGGAGCACTCTACAACAGGGGGTGAGGCTACATATTATGACAGAACATTAAAGGGTATTCCTCAGCAGTTTTAGCTATTAATCCTGTACTGCAGCTATTGACCAGGAAGGGTGAAGGGGCTGGCGGAGTAGCTCTGACTTTGGTCACTTCCCAGAGTGCTGTTGATGAGCACAGTCTCTCGGAGACTACTGACGGGCTGTCAGTGTCACGTGTTTCTCCTTCCCTCAACTGGTCCCTGTGGCTCCTTACTGTGTCCCCAAATAGAAAGTGGCGCATATGCATTAACATCGGCCCATATAAGTGTGAGAAGGAATAAAATCACAAGCTATTCTTCCACAAAAAAGCAAAACACTTGCTTAGATTTTAAAATAGTCCAATAATGTACTTATTACTTCGTAAAGTCTATATACCACAAAAACCAAAACACTAATATGAGACTAAAAACCTATATAGTCATAGTGACTGTGTTTTATTTGCTGAGGTTTACTTTCGTAAGAATCTCGTCCTCCGTTGAGTGAGTAGAGTAACACTAACACCCTCTGCGTCCCTGTCCCGGTCACCTGATCACTCAGATATTCTCCTGCCTCGTCCACCGTGAACGTTGCCGAGAGAGGAAAACTGGCACCAGAGTGGCGTATTAGATGGGGAATCCCTGAGAGTCGGGCACTAAATGCTTCGAGACTCGGCGGGAGAGTAGCGGGTGGCAGAGTAGGTTGCAATGATACTCGAAGATCTCTCTGAAACGTTCTGAGGTCCCATGCAGGTGATCAGGATTGTCAGGGTCAGTGTGTTATCTCCAGTCAGGAACTGGGTTTGTGGGATGCTGAATGAACTGCTAGTACTCACTGCAGAG
The DNA here is from genome assembly GCA_030341885.1 of Geodia barretti. Lineage (NCBI taxonomy): Eukaryota > Metazoa > Porifera > Demospongiae > Tetractinellida > Geodiidae > Geodia > Geodia barretti. Next base: position 50,078 of record CASHTH010002471.1, on the reverse strand, counting down.
AGATTAAGAGTATGGTAACGTGCGTCTTTATCCCAAGTTACGGAGCAATATTTGCTTACCAAGTGGGTCTGCTCATTCAAAGAATAGCTGATTGACAGTAGATTTGCAGAGTCACCAGATACCGCACAGGTGAAAACAAACTCATTTCCGACCAACTGATAAGAACAGTTCACCTCACAAACTGTGGAGAAACAGAAATATGAACCCTCATCCCATGCAAAAATGCAGCTATGAAGGACCATAAATCACCCACACATAATGCAAGGTAATGTCGAAAACGATTGCTGCAGCTTTTGATTTTACACATTGTATGATCACAGTGTGTAACATACCTACAGGTGGTAGTGTAACTGCTTCTCTTTCGATGTTGACACTGTAGTTGATAACTTGCGATGTCCCATCTGATCTCACGACGGTCAAACATGACCTCATTTCATTCCTCCCTCAGCTGCAGCTCACTGATCCTCAGCACACGTCCAACTGTCAATGAATTGATTGAGGGGCGCATCATGCATTATCAACCAGAAGCTATCTATGCGGCAACAACAGACAGATTGTAGGCCTAGTGAACAGATACTATAAGACACACATCCTATATTTGTACGACAGCACAAAGAACTGATAACTCACTCGAGAGTACTGGTACGACCATTGACAAAGGCAGAGATCATAGTGACGACTAGGAAGACGAGTGGCTGGAGCAGTTGGAGACTATCGTTACCCTCCTGCGGTTAAGCTACAAAAAACCGGTGGCAGTGAAGTGGCAGTGTGGAGTAGATAGCAGAGGGAGGAGAGAAGGTGTAGTGGAGGAGGTGACGTAGGAGAGAAGAGTAGGAGCTCCTGTAAGGAACGCAAGTCTGATACTCACCAGGACTGAGCATCAGAGTGGGTGAATTGAGTATTCACTATCATTGTCTCCATTCTTGAATTGAACTGTCATAACTTGCTGAATGTTGAGGCGACATTGCTAGAAGAGAAGAGGAAAACGGGAGAGAACTATAGAATATTATATGAAGTACATAGTACAGTCGAAAGTTACAGCCCTAGCCCTGTCCTTTATAAAATCATAGTAATCACACCTACCATTAACCGACAGCTCCTCCATCGACCTGGTAGCGCCGATTGACGACTGGGTATCTTCCCGACATTCACATTACATGTCTACACCGTAATCTTAGTAGCGAAGAAGAACCCAGAAACCCGACATCACTCCGGACTAGGCACGATGAGAGGTGCCGGTCTTAATATAAACTCTGTTAAAAACTGTACGCGTAAAAAGCTTAGAAAAAGTGGCCACAAGAACAATTAGGTGAGGAGCGGAATAGAAAGGGAGCGGAGAGATGCTTGGAAAAGATAAAGATATGCTAGACCGGGGAACAGAGGGTTGGGTGCCAAGAACCGAACAAGTAAAACTGACAAACACAGCGCACAACACAAACACAATACACCAGAGAAAGCCTCCACAAACGGACGGCTCCAACAGAAAGCAACCCCACTATCAAAAAAACCATCGCACAAAAGAACACAAACCAAAATTTACGTTACCTCTCTACATATTTCCACTGCAATTGTAAAAGCACCCTGTAGAACAATGTACAGCAAGTTGTTATTCAACTGATAAATAAAGAAACACATTCTTTTGATAAGTGAGCAAGAATTGTAAATCACAGAGCTGCCAAATATAATATTATGGTGTATCTTAAAATGGGACATGTTAATTATCAAATGCACATACACATAACCCTAAAAGTTAGCAGATATTCAAAATTGCCAGCCTTCGACAGATAGGTATCTCTACCTGGGTTTGATGGACCACGTGGTAGCTCCCTCTCTATGTTGAGTGTCATAGTGATTTCCTGGGTTGTTCCATCTGCTTTTGTTACAACCAGTCGCACGTCATTTATGCCATCTCTGAAGAAAGTTTCAGCAATCTGGGCCACTCCACCAGCTACACAAAGTACATGCATAGTTTTATTGGTGAGCAAAGAATGTTTTCTCACGATTCTAACTACACGCTATTGGGGGATCCAAAAAATGTGTGCTTGTTTTCTCAGAGAGATTAATCCCTGACTGTCCTTAAACATTGTCACAGTACTGCAGTACCCCCACACTGTTAGTTGAGCTCACCAGAGGATCCAGCCAGCACTCCATGACATAGTAGACTATAGTGGTTATAGTCAGGGACGCAGTGCTGGAGCAGGTGAGCACTACGTTGCTATTCTGCTGACCAATACTGCCAAGAGACGTCAGGTCGGTGGCGGCTGCTGCTGTGGTCTCTGCTGGATGGTAAACTCAAGTCCGAGAGATCCAGGCTGGGAGCAGTCTGCGTGACTCATCGTTATGTCAACCCTGTGTCTCCCAGCTGTAAATCATCGCGTGGAATGATGATGTTGGTGCAGAGTTTGCTGATAATATAGAGGGAGGGAGAAAGACAGACAGACAGACAGAGAAAGGCAAAGAAAGCACAGTACTATAATTATGAGCAGCTTCTACACTCAAGTCTACTTACCACTAACTGAAGCTCCTCCATTCACTCGGTAAGCAATTGTAGAGCGACTATCTTCACGACCATTCACAGTGCATGTGACTGTGAAGTCTGTTTCACTGAGCGTTCCACCACATTCATACAAACACCCTACACAGCAAAACAGTGCAGAATTCCAACTCAAACGTTAAAAGGTGGTTGCATTACGTTGAACTGAAGTAGGTCTTTGGTATTGAAACTCGAGCTGCATAACTCCTGCTCCACACACCGAGTGAGTCACTCTCACGTTAACTCTATTGACGCCATCTATGAACTGCCTCGTGGGAATACTGAAGCTTGAGACCGAGTCAGCTAGAATTTGAAAAAATATGACGATCGTTTGTTAACCACATTACCTTATAAAAACATGAAGTAGTGGCTAATAGCCATTTTTCAAGCATTAGCTTTTTACTCCAGTAAAACAAGGTAATGACATTATTAATACCATTCTGCAAGCTTCCTCCATTGACATCATATTGGATTGAGGACAATTTCGTCAGTTCTTCTGTCAACATCGCAGGTGATAGTCAGTTCATTAGAGCTCAGAATCCCCCTGCACTCATAGCGACACTGTCGATTGGTTGTGGAGCTGGGAGAGGGAGAGGGAGAGAGAAAGTGGCAGGCGAGAAATGTATTGGAATAACACATGATTTGAGTTTGTAGAAAGAGAGATGTTCTATAGGATTGACTAAGGTTTTATTCTTCTCGGCAGATACACTAGCCCCTCAGAGCTCTCGTTTATCTTTATTCAGAAAGTGTGATAATACCCATTGGTCATCATTGTATTTGCCTCTTACTTTGAATGTTGTCAAAAACACTGTGTGTCCACCTCTCACCTTGTGTTGGTGGTACCGTTGGCTGAGTGGTGGCCATTGTGGCAGTTGCTGAGTGGTGGTCATCGTGGTAGTTGCTTGGTGCTGTGTGTTTGTTGTTGCTGCAGTGGTTGGCAATGGCTGTGTAACTATGCACAATGATAGACTGTAGCTAGATTTTTCAAGAACATCTGCAATTTTTGCATTAGTTTTTTTTCTCCGTCGAAAGTTACATGCACTAAAATTGTACAGACTTACGCCAAAGAGCAGCTTACAGGGTGATGAAGTGGATGTGTCAACTGGCAGTGAGATGGTTGATGACGATCCACTGGAAGTGTAGACTGTCAGAGATATGGTATTGGCCCCTTGACGAAGTTGGCTGCTACTCAACCTCACTTCATTTCCCACTGCATCAATCATTAAGGTTAGCATACGGTAACATTCTACTTATGTACACCTATTCCCTCCAGAATATTGCCTTTTATTCAAATGCCAAACAAATTTAACGGACGCGAGAATACGGTCACTGGTTTTCGTACCTTACTTTACACAATGTTTCCTAAAATATTCCTTATGGGCCTATAGTATTAGAGCTCTCTGGCCACCACGAATAACGGACTATACTATAATTATGATTCAGACTGCAAAATAGCTATCAACAATGTATAATATACAAAGCCACATAGGAAATTTTTGGCTTATGTCTATGATACCTCGAATTCGATGGGGATTCCATTGACAAAATAGGAGATCCTGGTCACATCAGAGGTGGAGCTGGAGCAGGTTATGACCAGCACGCGACTCCCTAACACACTCTCAAAAGCATAGCCACAGGAGACTTCCTCCACTTGTTGGTCACCTGTTGGTGGACGCGTTGTTGGCTGTTCCAGTGCTGAGAGAGGATCGGGAGGAAGAAACAATACAGCATAATAAAATAATGGCTAAATCAGGCATGTATGATTATTGTAGATCTGTTTGTTGCCTCAAAAACCGTAAGTAATGAGCGAAGCAAGCCGACCTAGTCTTCTTGCACTATTTCGTGATGTAGCTAACTACGTGCCGTTTTCGCTCGCAAAAAACATTCATTTGTTGTAGTTAGCTGCTACTCACTGTCAGTTGCATTTCCTGCTACATCTCACAAGTTAAGCTAGAACCTGCCGTTGCCGTCAACGGCGAGCTTCATACGTGCGCATGCGCATAAAACGGACGTCTCTTCCTTACTTCTTTCCATCTGTTCCAGCTGCGTCCGATGCTTCGCGACTGTGACACGGACACCATTGCAAGTTGCACGACAGCAAACAACTGTGATACATACGCAGAGCCTCATGTTTCAAGTTTCAGACGGAAAAGCTCTTCCCAAGTGCTTCAAATGGTTGCGTATGGACGCTTTAATAAGAGCTGCGGTGCGCAAGCATTGGTGGTAAACACTGCCGGAGGGCTGTGGACGTGCGCGCTACAAACCGCTAGACGGCAACACAGGCAGTGTCCCAAACAGCTATAATACACAAACCATTGGGTGCTCGCGACATTCCAACGCCGTGACTCACGGCCGGCAGATTTCGTGACGAAATTTGACATGCGTCCGTTACGCTGATGGTAAACACAGCAATTTTCCACATTTGGCGTTGGCCGGAGAGTGTCGGGTTCATTCGGCACGCTAGCAGTGAGTCATCGAAGTGATGAGGACCACTTCACACGCGTGCTGGCATGGGAAAAGGCCGCGACCAACACAGCGATAGACCGCAAAGTCCAACTTGCTACACATAAACCCAACGTGAATAGCTGACAATTATTGTTCGCCTAGTAACAAGAGTGTCGCATACTTGATGCTCAGCGTAAGAAGGAAGTGGTAATTTGCTTTGGCATCAACAACAGCGGTTTGTGTATGTTTTTCTCCCTCTGAGTCGTTAACGGGCTAGACAATCATGATATTACTCAGAATGATCAATAAAAAAGCTATTGGTAAAAAGTGTGGCTGGCCAAGTCTTTGTTTTCAATCTGGGGTCATGGACTCATTAGGTTGTGTTCTAACTCATTGACTGTAGCCCATACAACAATCACTCTCTTACTGCGATAAGGTCATCACTAATAAAATTATACTGCTCTATAATTGATTCGCTAAAGCTTTGCTTTGGTGAGGCAATTAACTCAGTTCGTCGCTAGCCCATAGATGCACAGGTGCAGTGAGGTTTAGGTAAGATAATGCACTTGGTGTAACAATACTCAGAGTTGCTTGCTCGCTTACACTCTAACTCTTTTAGCAAGAGAATACATCAGACAGATTGATGAGGTGGTAAATGTGCGTACAGTTTGCCATGCACTTAAAGGAAGGTAGCTGAATGAATTTTGTTAAGGGGTTGTGTCCATATCTGGAGAGTAGGAATGACTCAGACCCTCATTAATCAAAAGCACTGACGTGAAAAACCCTCGGCGAACTACGCATGCGCGGTGCCGCTAATTGCTATGAGTATGCGTGGTCTCTTGCTAGTATCTTTAGCGCTAGCTAAATACTGTAACGCTAACCTAGTGCACGATACGCATGAGCCGACATAGCTAGCTACAGATCATGATCCCACGCAGGAAATGCTGTCGCGTGTAACAACATTGTACAGTAGCCTCAGTACTTGTCTGCTATTACATTGCAAGCTGAACGGAGAGCAACAGCAACTAACTCACTCTTTGAAGAAAGTGCGTAGTAGCTGCATATCTATCTACCTATTGCAGAGACTGAATCTTATAGCTAAGTATAGCTATATATAATGAGTGAAAATTCTTTTTTTGTCACAGAGTCTCAATTATCATGGCAGAGGTACACACTGAATTTGTCTACCGCAATATTGAGCTCTACAAATCCGAGAGTCTCGGTAGTGGATCATATGAAGGGGTGTGTAAGGCCAAGTGTGATGGGCTGCTGTGTGCTGCCAAGATCATGCACCCCACTCTCTTTGACCTGCGTGACCCCGGAACTGCCTCCTACCTTCGTAAGTTCCGGGAGGAATGCCACCTACTTAATCTAGCGAGGCACCCCAATGTAGTCCAGTACCTGGGTACTCACACTGACCCTGACACACGACTGCCTGTTCTGCTCATGGAGCTCTGCGATGAAAGTCTGACAGGATTCCTGGAGCGATCCCCAGGACCACTGTCCTACCACACTCAGGTGAACATCTCCCACGACATAGCACTGGCTCTGGTCTACCTACACTCCAATGGTCTCATCCACAGAGACCTAACGGGGAACAACGTCTTGATGATTCCTGGTCCTCGAGCAAAGATCACGGATTTCGGGATGTCTAAGCTTTTTAGGGTCGATCCTCGCATGACGGCCTTGACCCTGTGCCCAGGTAATCTTCTCTATATGTCACCTGAAGCTTTAGATCAAGCTAAAGTATACACAAATAAGCTCGACATCTTCTCTTTTGGTGTTATAGTCGTCCAGATCTTGACCAGGCAGTTCCCCAATCCAACCGATCGGTTTAGATTAGTTTCAGTTCCTCAGTTTAAGGAGCCACTTCGTTCCTGAGACAGAGCGTCGCCAGGCCCACCTCAGGTTGATCGCAGACTCCCATGCTCTGAAGCTGCTAGCCCTCCAATGTCTGAAAACAAGCGAAACCCAGCGCCCCTCAGCTTTGCAGCTCAATGACACACTATCAGAGCTGAAAACATCTTCGCTATTTTCGGAGAGCATGGAACAGACACAAGGCGTCCCGGAGCTAGAGAGAGCATTGAGGGACAAGGATAGGCAGCTTCAGTGTGCAATAGCTACAAGGGATGAGGAATTGCAGAGAAAAGAGAGAGAGTTGCAGCAGACACGAGAAATGCTACAAGCTAGTAGGCTAGAGTTGTTACAGCTGCCGCAGCAGATACACGCTGACAACCACCCATATCCTGAGCCTGACGTCACAGAGATCAGTTCCAAGACCAGAAGAGACAGGGGATACCAACAGCCAGCCACAATACAACTTACACCGGAAGCCAAATATCGCCAAGAAGCAGTGGACAGAGAGGAAAGATGTGCCAGAGGCAATGTGTAGAGGAGCAGCAGTAGTGCATGGGAACACTGTGTACTTCAGACCAGCAGTGTCAGATCTGAGATAAGGTGTACTCTTACTAACAAGGGCAATGGTGGTCTCAGGTGCCAGAGAACCCAAACAGGAACTTTGGCATGGCAGTCATTAATGGTCTTCTCACTGGTGTGGGTGGAAGGAAACCACATCCAACCAACACCCTCCTCAGCTTCAGGGGTAAAGTTAAGAAACACTGGTCTGAGGTCTTTCCCCCCATGCCCACACCACGTAGCAGTGCAGCTTGTGTCACTACTAAACAGCACCTAGTTGTAGCAGGAGGTCTCGGAGATCGCGGTTCCCTCGATGACGTAGAGGTGATGAACATAGACAGCAAGCAATGGACCACAGCCTCATCTCTTCCTATGAAATGCATGTCGTTGTCAGCAGCACTAATCGAAGATACTCTTTATCTGGCAGGGGGTATGGTTGGTGACCTTCATGAAAGAGGTGCCCTAATGTACAGAATACAAAAAAATGTGTTATCTTGCTCCTTCTCTGACCTCATCTCACCTTCCAAAACGCGGCAACCATTTGTACTAGGTTCTAACCTTTGGAAGGAAGTGAAAAGCCTACCAGTGACACGAACAACACTTGTTTCATTCTCTGGTGACCTCTTAGCCATCGGCGGTGATTTCGAGAGGCACGAACCCACCTCAAATGTCTATAGATATGACTCGCACACCAATACTTGGAATGTGGCTAGTCAGATGAAGAACAAGCGATCACCTTGCCTTGCGATCAAACTTCCTGAGGACTACCTAATTGTAGTGGGTGGGTATAAGGGTGCTGTAAAAACTAACAGTGTCGAATTTCTCCACTGAAAACGAAGATGTGACATTATGTGTGTATTATGTCAGTATATACAAATCAAAAAATACACAATATCAGTGAATAGTGAATTAATGCAGTAATCATAATTATGCTGAATGTGGTTTTGTTTCATTCCATTTTGTGTCCCATCATTATTATCTTGGTATCAACCCTCGGCGCGCATGCGCAGCGAGGGTTACTGACTACTGTACTTGGTTTGTGTCTGTGTGTCCGTTCACGTTTTCTGCCACTAGACGCAACAAGATCGCCAAAACTCTACAGCAACGGGTTCGGCGCTACATTTGCTTCATTTTAAAACTGGCGATTTTCATAAAAACACAGCGTTCAAAAGTTACAAGCCAATATGCAAATTAGCACGGGCTTACCTCGACAAGATGTGCTTGATCTGCCTACCTTGGAGGCACAAGACGTGACAACGAAGGGCGTGTATCGACTCCCGCATGCTATCTACTAGCCCGTGTCAGACTCTCCGTGTGCTACTAGCGGGAGACCGCGCATACTACGGCCCAGCCCATCAATTAGCGGTATCGCGCAAGCGCAGTTCGCCGAGGGTTTGCACTTCAGTGCTTTTTCGTGGGTGTTCAGCGCGCACCAACCCACGAAATACGCAGCAAAAAAATTGGTGCGGTCCGGTCGACTTGCGCGCCTGCTGTCTGCGCACAAAGTGTGTCCCTCTAAAACATTCTGCTCACTATGTGAAAGACAATCACACTGACACTACAATTGTAAACTAGTGTTTCGTGTTTCGTGCAGTATAGGTTTGCATGCATTTTACGATAGTTGGACCAATGCCGTTGTTATAAGCTGGTCGGCCACAGTCCCTCAGAGTTGCTATGAGGCTCTCCCACGACACCTCCACCCCCTTTCCTGTCAGCCACCCTCAGAACCTCCATTGCTATTTCCTCCGGGTCTTCACGTACCCTCTTTCTGATGTTTGCCATCTTGTTCCCGAGGTCATCTTTGAGAAGAATGGTACCGAATGCAGTCACTTTGGGCCCAACTTGTGAGGGCAAAATAGAAGCTCGCAGAGATAGCTATGCAAGCGCGCCGTCTGAGCAGTGTGAACTGTGGTTTGATGTAGTAAAATGTTTGGAGAAAATGCCAAACCGTTACGGTAGCGCATTCCAGTCGACTCTCCCGTCCACGAACAGGCGTGGTCGTCAGCACTAAGTGAGTCAGTCCCGCGCGATGGCCATTCGACAGCGAGTTCCCATGGAGCAGATACGGCGAGCCCTTCAAGGAGCTCCTCAACTCCGCTCGTTCCTGTTACACGACGTTACTCCGACAGGGAAGCTGTTGGGCGGCGGGTCGTACGGTGAGGTCGTGGGAGCTGCAGATGTCTGGCCTAACCTGTGCCGGGAAAAAGATCTATGACACGCTCATAGACCCCGAGAACCAGGTTTGCCTATGTTCACTACTTTTGACCCTAGATTGGCGTTTTAGCTATATCTTTAGTGCAGTGGTAGCTATAATGTAAGAGATTGAAACACGTCTTTAGGAAGTATGTTTTACGTATATTATACCCTGTAGGGAGCGCAGGTGATGGTGGATAAGTACTACAAGGAGTGCAGCCTTCTCTCAGAGCTACGTCATCCTCACATCGTCCAGTTCTTGGGTATCTGCTTCTTGCCCGACTCACAACTGCCTGTTCTGGTGATGGAGCGACTGCAGGGCAGTCTGGACGAGCTGCTGGAGACCACTCCCAACATCCCTCTCCACACAAAGCTGTCCATCCTCCACGACGTGGCCACTGGTCTAGTCTTCCTTCACAACCGAAGCCCTGCCGTCATCCACCGAGATCTCACCGCCCGAAATGTCCTGCTCAATGCAACCATGACAGCCAAGATTGCAGATCTGGGTAATTCCAGGATATCCACTCTCCGTCCGGGGCAGCTGGCCCAGACCATGACCAAGGGGATTCCAGGGACTCTAGTGTACATGCCTCCCGAGGCCTCCACTGATCACTACGGTCCTCCGCTGGACATGTTCTCGTTCGGTCACCTCTCCCTCTTCACTGCCATCCAGGTCTTCCCCGGAGACCTCCTCCCCTCCACCTACACCGATCCTCGTAAGAAGAAGGTGAAGGCTCGTACCGAGCTGGAACGAAGGGAAAACTACATTGCGACTCTCGAAGGGAAATTGGGGAAGAAATATGCTCTAGTGGTATTCATCAAAGAGTGCCTAGCCTATGAGCCTGCAAGTCGACCAACAGCTGAAAAGGCACTGGAGAAACTAGACAGCATGAAGAAAACTCAGCAAGATCCATACCAGGGCATGAACAGGTGAGATATATCATCACTCTACAACTGGAATGCGTAGGAGTGCCGCTGCAAGGAATGCGTGTGTGCACAAATACTCTACTTTTTAGTTGGTGGACCAAGCAAAGTGTGACTGAGACATATGTACATGCACATGCACATACGCATGTTTATGGTGATAATAATGATCCAAGATAATTTGCCCTGTACTAGTATTCTTTGGGCAAGTGGAGCTATAATAATAGTGTTTGCTTCAGCTAAAGTTTGGTCTATAACCATATCAAAGATAATATACTTACAAAAGTTTTATGTTGGCTGGCTCAGCTCAAGTCTCTGTATCCTGAACATGGTCAGGTAAATAGTCAAATAATAAGATTTTGTGTAGTTCAGTAAGATATTGTATTGAGTTCTCTGTCCATGAATGTTATGTTGTTCACCTAAGGTTGCAGTTGGAGAAGTTGCTCGAAGGGAATTCAAGTGCCAGTGAAAGAGTAAAGGAGCTTCAATCACATATTATTCAAATGAAGGTCAGTGTGTGAGTATGTGAGGGTGAAGTTCCAATACTGATTAAATCTTCTGTTGTAGGCCGAGAAGTCGGGCTTGAAAGATGTCTGCCAAGCAAAAAAGAAAATGGTGCATGTAATGCAGTTGGAAAATTCGCTGCTGAAACAGCAGATGGCTGACAAAGATAGTTTGCTTTCAACTCAAGAGTCCGCTCTGTCAACAAAGGAGACTGAGTTTGTGTCACTAAAGGCCCAGTTTGAGGCAGGCCTGAGGAGAACCCGGAGTCTTGAAGTGAGTATGAAAAAAGTCGAGCTTTTTTCACTTGACCATAGTGTGCTTGATATGTGCAATAACAAGTTCAACAAGGGCTGCACGTAATGACTCTAGGTAGAAATGATGAACGGGCCTTGTCTTTCAGGCTTGTCTTTACATGTGTGCATGTTTTAATGGTTACTTGAATTTATTTTTTTACAGGAGGAACTAAAAGCAAGGATCAGTATGCTGTCTGTGAAGGATGCGAGCATTGAGGCACTGACTGAAGAACTAAAAGGAAAAGACAAAATGTTGAAAGCCAAGAAGGTGAGAAATTGTACGTCAGGTGAGAGGTATTATAAGGAAGATGTATCGAATTTGGAACCAAACAGTTGAGAGTGATTTACGACCCATTTAAAATGTGGGCTATAGGATAAGGTAGTTCTTTTATATAGAAGGGGAGAGATAAAGCCAGAGGAAAGTGTAAAATGATAGGAAGAGCGTTTACGTTTGTGGAATTCCCTTCTATGGGTTTACACCAGCATATGTGGCTGCATTGCTTGCTATGGCTGTCTCTTTTCTCCTATAGAGCGAGGATGGTGAAGCTGAAAACTTGGGAATAACAAAGGCCGAAGATGAGGTAACGTGTAAATAAGGTGCTTGACAGAGCGTTATATTTAATCCCTGTGTCTTATGATGGCGGCAGGTGTGCTCTATGAGCGCATACAGTCATCAAACATCTCTGTAGACTACAGAACAATGGATGCCGCCCTTGACAGTACATGCTCAATGCCTGAATTCCCTATAAGGAAATCCATAAGTGGGTGTTCATTAGGAAGTAGCTCTAGTACAGCTAAGTGGGTGTTACTACAAGCCAATAAAATGCGTCGTTGCCGGGTAACATGTACCAAAACTTATTCAAGCCCAAAATAATGCTGGACAAGCATTTTTGCACTTTCCACACTGATTGTTTTGGAGTCACAGTAGCTAGCTAGACGCTGACTCGAGGTAACTACGCGCAGTAGAAAGCCGAGAGCCCCGGCATTGTGGCGCCCCGAGCACAGCCAGGGCGCTACCCCCAGGGCACGAGGCTTTCTACCGGCGCGTTGTTAGGCCACTCAAGTTGCATTCCGGTTTCTGGTCAGAATCTTTTCAAGTCAAGATGCGGGCGGGCGGGTTTACTCATTATGTCATTAGTTCACTTAGTAATATGACCACAAAAATTCATATTGGGAAGACAGTCAAAACGGGACAAGTACAAATCATTAGTACACACAAGCGTAGCGAATAATGACCAAAACTGCGCTCACTTGAAATTGGGTGCGGGCGGCGGACCAGAAACCGGTATACAACTTGGAGTGGCCTTACCGAGGAATCGGCGTGTAACTATTTATAGTGAGCGCTTCACGTTGAGCGCTCTGGTTTTCCTGTTCGTTCGTATGGTGGAGTGCTTCTAACGATGACTCGGTAGAGACAGGAGTTGTTTGTGTGCACATGCATTTACAATAAGTGAAAGACTAAGCAGTTTAGCATTACACGTAGCTATCATGACACATAATTAAAGGTCAATGTGTCACTAGTAACTAGGAATGCGCACGGGCATATTTTGCCTCGCGCCTGCCAGCCAATGCGTAACAGTCCGACTGAGGCTGCTCGTGCGCGCGCTCTACTGCGCGCGAAGCCAGACTTCCCTACGAATCTGCACGCACGGCGGAAGCTAGACTTCCTACGAATGACGCGCTCGGCACCATAGCAACTAGTTTCATAAGTTCATAAGTTTCATAAGCACGACCCGTAAGGCATTGGCATACAGAGCTATAGTGAGAAATAAAAATGACAAGAGGAAATGAGTTAGGTGGCAGAAAATATACGGTTTAGTCTAGAACTGTAATTGAAAATATTGTCTCCATGTCCACCTCTTTCAGCCTAGAAATGATTTCATCGCGTGAAAGATGGTTAACCACGTCAGGGCAGGATAGGTATGATGCATGTTTCGAAGATGCTGCGACCCGAGAGAGGGTTCAGACTTCCATGAAACGCACCGATGTTACCGAGTGCAAAGAAGGCTTTTCTAGCCTTGCTGATGTTCTCGTGAGCAGAACGGGAGGCAGACAGGTTGTATTGCCACCAGACACCCAAGCACTTGGCGGCAGGAGCTGTTTCTGTTACGACACCAGCGAGCTCCAACCTTTCCGGGTCCTTTCGATGTCGGGAAACTCTTACAACCTCCAACTTTGAGGCATTAAGTTTTAGGTGATTGTCTTCAGCAAATTTTTTGATTTCCCTGGCTTGATCACACATGACTTCTTTAGATGCGGCGGAGGTTCTCAGATCATCAGCATGGATTGCAGCCCCAGCATAGGTTTGGCACACAGAGAGACCACATTTCTTCTCTTTCAGCTGCTTTAGGAGTTGATCCATTACAATCAGGAAGAGGGTGGGGGAGAGAACTGAGCCTTGCTTCACCCCTCTTTCAACAGTAAAAGGTTCGGATAGTTGGTTGTTGACACGAACGCGACTTGTTGAGTTGGTGTACCAGTTCTTTATTAGCCTCCACAACTTCCCATTGATTCCAATGTTGAAGAGATGTTGTAGCAGAATGGGAAGCTCCACCGAGTCGAATGGTTTTTCTATGTCAAAAAGACAAAGATCTGGAAAGCTGGATATGCTATCGTGGGATGGTTCAAGCCACTTAAATGCGAAGTGCATTACAATGTCGCCATCCTTGTGTTTTACAGATTAATAAAGTAGTATATAGCAACAAGGAGGGAATGTTATCAACCCATAATAGAAACTCGCAAAGGCTAGGCATGCTCAGTTGACAGCAAAACGGCACCGTTCTCTGTTATGCTGAAGAGCCCCATGATGTCATCAAGATTCGCGACGCTGTCATTTTAAGAAAAGAGAGCACTTCTCATATGAGCACATTTTTATGTAGCAGTAGAGTAAGAGAAGGGGGTGGGGGGTCTGGAGAAAAAGGAGGGAGGATCACTGCCGCCAACAGCAACACCTTACTTATTCCACTCAACAGTACTAGCGCATTTTCTCAACACTATATAGGTGCGTGGAAATAATAATTATGCCCCTTGTGCTATGCCACTTGGTGAACATGTATGTCTTACTGCAAACATTATTTTGAAAAAACAATCACGTTCTTATAAAGGAGCAGCATAAGCCACATTATGGTCAGTTGTGATATTATTATTCCGAGACATTGTGGTGGTGACATAGGCCGTGTTGGGTTCAGTTGGTATGGCAGAAGAGGAGGTGGTCGGTGGAAGAACAACCTCATCATACACTGGCATACTTCTCATCTGACGAGCTGCCCCTGAGGAGGTAATGATGTTGGCAGACACACACACACCCTATTAAGTAATTGTGTAGTACCCACACAAAGTCACTTCATTCCACAGTACTAGCTATACCTCTTGAGAATGTTACCTGCATTGGTTGCATTTCTGGACTTGCTTCTTCTGTGACAATGTTTTACCACCACCAGGACTAACACAGCTGAGCCACATCCTAGAACACATCCAACTACTGCGGCGCCTGAAAAAACTGAAAGAAGGGTAAGTTATGCTCCCGTCTGACTGCCTTACCAGTTGATATGACAACTACTTCTGTTTGGGAATTTTCCACATTGCTTTTTCCATTCACTGTTTCCTCCTTTTTATCTGGAGAGGAATATTAGACTTTATTTCATTCTAACATATCTACTACACCTGTTACATCACTGAGCTTGAGAGTAAGGAGAGGCTGTTCCTCCATTCCAGTCACAGGGTGTTTTCCAAACAAGGCAAATGTGTAGTTCTCAGGAGAGTGAACAGCCAGAGAGACAGGGAAATGTAGGAGGTGAGGCATGTCTACCACTGTCAGGAGGGGCGTCCCATACTCTCTGTAGACAAGGACACACGAGGCAGTCTGTGGAGACACCTCTGAGAATTGACAGTCTATCACAACAGTTGACCCGCTTCTTGATATGTTGCCACTCTTGAGTATTTTGGAGGCTTTAACTGATTCCATAACTGTAAATAAAAAATCACTCTAAAAAGGAAACGTTAGTACATTTAGGCAAGCCCTAAACAGTAAATCAACAGCACAGGTTAAATTGAGTAGTCTGCGATAAACAGTTACCATCTATCCCTGAGTTTATTATGGTCTGATTCTCCAGTACAACAGCAGGCATTGTGTATGGAAGGTCATTCTCCTCCACATCATATCCATACACAGTGTAGGTGGAGGGAGGGACAGGCACAGTGGTGGAGACTATGTCCTGAGACTGGGTTCTAAGAAGAGCTCTGAATATGTCAGGAAAGGTAGGGGGTCCCTGGAGGATCACCAGACATCCTGCAGCTTGTGACCCACTCACAAACCCTCCTCTCACTTTTGCTCCTCCTCTTCCTCCTCCTCTTTCCTCTTCCATTGACAGACTCTGGACATCATATGTTGCTGTAAACACAAAGGAAATTGAAAGCCACAACAATGGCATGTCTTACAAAAGTTGTCAAAAGATACATTCATTGCCCCAGCAGTGGTAAACACTTCAAAAAAGATGGAAAAATACTCATTTTCAGGCAATGTGTAGACTAAATGTCTTTCATCCCCCAAATTTGAGACATTGAATTGTACAGCCTCATTATCAAGTCCTGTTACTCCATGGAGAATGTATCCACATATTTGTTCCACATCTCCCTGTGAACAGTGAGAGGGGGTAATAGCGTAACTAACAATATTATGTAAAACTCTTACACAAACTTGAAATGTGACATTAACCACATCAAAAACAGCTTTTAGATTTGTCCTGAAAAAGCTGATTGAAGGAGGCTTGCCTGCAAAACATAAAAGGCACGTACTTTAGAGTATAGGGAGAATAATGCGGTTAACTCACTGACAGTGACATTAGGACTACTCTCTCCCTGGCCAGCTCCATTGAATGGGATTACAGTAATGAGGTAGACATGACAAGGACTAAGGTAGTCAGGAGTGAAGGTGTAGTGTGTCTCAGTGATATTGATACAGCCAGTACAGGGGAAGGCTGTCGGGTTGTTCTCATCCGTCACATTGTAGACCAGCACAGAGTACCAGATATCAGGATCAACATCAGTCACATCCAGAGAAAATGGAGGTGTCCATGAGATGATAACTGAGGTTGCACCATATGTAACTTCCATATTGAATACTGCTAGCAGTATACCTACATACAATTTTTACCAAAAAAGTGCGATAAAACATGAAAGAAATGGCTAAAATTAATACCTTGAATGTTTAATGTGGCATTCTCAGTTTCAAAAATATATTGGTCACCAATCCACGACAGTGTTAAACATTTAACTATAGTTCCATTGTACTCAGCTCTTGCTATGATACTCAGATGCATCACAATAGTTCCCGCAGCAGTATAAGTCTGTGAATACTGGACCAGGTCACCAGGTGGAAAGTTGTACCATAATACCAGCGAGTGATGAAGTCATTGCTCTCACATGTAAACGCTGCCGTCTGGTTTAAAAAGACAGTTTTGCTCTGAGGACCATGAATTATTATCCCTGGAAAAGAGCCGAGAGGCCATGTTTAGGTGGTACTTAGGAGGTATATACCCACCTTGAGCAAAAGCGAATACTATAGAATTACCAAGGAGCAATACTCCAAAAAGTGCACTCATTCTTCCTTTTTTTAAAAAGACAGAACTGTAGTATAATAGGTGAGGCCGTGTTATCTTACGCATTCTTGATACGTGCGCATCCGTCTCACGTCGACCGCGACGCGTGCGCACTGGTAGAAGATGTCGTCGGTTAAACAGCGGACGTCTCTGATTGGATCGCCACACCTGAAACGTTGAGCAATAGAAAGTGCGGGTATAAAGCAGTGTTGCCTTTAATACACACTCGTCTATCGGCGAGATCCGGAGGAACGTGACGGAGGCTGCATTTGTCGCACATCCCATCCTCTGCCTGTAGGGTAAGTTTGGCAGACAACTGTCCTGGAAACCTCGGGAAAGGGTGCTAATGGACTGGTAAGTGACTGTATAGTAGGCGAATGCACGTGGTCGCTACTATATATGCACGAGTGCAAGCCACTGTGAGTAATGCAACCAGGTTAGCTACTTGTGGTTTAGACTTTGATCAGTGCATAAGTTAAACTCTGTCCCTACATAATTGTGCTGTTGGTGTACAAGTAAATCCAAGTGCATTCAGTTTTTGTTTTTCATTTTATAGTTATAATTATGTAAATTGCAATGGACACGTCATAATCAGCCAAACGCTATAATACTAGCTGCATTATAAACAATAATTGTCATGAGACTAGTGTACGGTTGGGTTCTATTCAACTTGTATGGATCTGAGACTCCTCACTATGTAAAACCCGATTCTCCACGCAGGGAATTGGAGTGACCGCCACTCTTCCTGATGGTGTGCCTGTTGAATTGTATGGCCGTGACTCTGGACCCACAGACTGGTACTATGTGGATTCATCATTATATCACAACGGAAGGGAAATTCAATCCGGTCTTGCTGACCTTAGTTCTCTCGAAGTTAACCAAAAAAGTTGGTGTTCTACTCTCTGCTGATGGATATCTTCACATCTACCTCGATGGAGGACACATCAGGAAGGCAGCGTCTTGTCTGCCAGTAAACCAACAACTAGTTGATGTGTACGGAAGATGTACTAAGATCAAATCTGAGCTCCTGCGTGGTGAGTCTGATATTCATGCAGGGCCGGCCATAATAGTAAAGCCAACTATCATACTCAGTTGTGAAATTCTGCTAGTTGCAGCTAACTGCACCTGCGCAAAATGCTCCCAGAGGTTAGGCTTATGCATAGAAACACCCAGATCCTCTGTGCATCAAAGCCAATGCATACATCATACATATGCATAGTATGTAGTTGGTGAGTGAAGCGAACCTACCTATATTTAGTTGTCTGCTGAATTGTGCATGCTACTTCTGTAAGTTGCATCTGGCATTGTCACCCTTACCGTAATATCCTACACGATTTTATTTATCACCTAACTGTATTGCAGCAACACTATCACGTTCACTGGCATTACATTCGTTCCAGTAAACTCTATAGGGATTTTGACTTGCTCCAGAGGGGCTGACTTGTGTCAAGTATTTGGAGTAGGCATTTGTGCTACCCTAAAATTACCTATCCAAACAGACTACATTCTGTAGTAAATGTTAGTTGTGTCATGCCGGTTAGATGACATGTTGTTGGAATAACACTCCCAAGTGAAAGCCACGCCATACTGCAATGAACGTGAGTAGCTCTATGCACTATGATATCATATAGCGAACGAACTTTTAACCCCCGACACAGTTAGTTGTCTCATCGTAGTCGCTTCTTCAAGCGAGGTTGCCTGTGGCTCATATGTCAAAACTAATTATTCATCTCTCTAAGAAGTCCCTGAAGAAAGTTTAATACACTTTGCCTTATCAGAGTCTCTGTTTTTTTCTTGGAATCCAGAGAGTAAACTGAGTAGCTATATTTAATAGGAAAAAATCTCAAGATAGGCACTTCAGTGCATCTATCACTTTCTAAGTGAAATGGCTTCATGCAGGTCCAGAAACACATGAAGATCCGCAGGAAAAAATGAAACAAAGCCTTGCAGCTTCACCAATATCAAGTATGTTAGTTTGTTCAAATAAGCTTGTTTGTATGATTCCATTGTAGTTTCAGGTTCAGTGCCTACAATGCCACAATTGATCAAGATTAAATTGCCCTCACAAGTTGGGCCCAAAGTGACTGCATTTGGTACCATTCTTCTCAAAGATGACCTCGGGAACAAGGTGGCCAACATCAGAAAGAGGGTACGTGAAGACCCGGAGGAAATGGCAATAGAGGTTCTGAGGGAGTGGCTGGCAGGGAAGGGGGTGGAGGTGTCGTGGGAGAGCCTCATAGCAACTCTGAGGGACTGCGATCTCTCACTTATGGCCGACCAGCTAACAACGGCATTGGTCCAACTATCGTAATTACAAGCACTATCATTCGCATGCAAACCTATAATTATTGCACGAAACACGAAACACTAGTTAACAATTTCAGTGTGATTTTCTTTCACATAGTGAGCAGAATGTTAGTTTTTCAGGAACACAATGATCACATTTGCGTGCAGACAGCGGGGCGCAAGCTAGACTAAGTGTGGATGTGCATACTGGTCCACCGGGCTCGAACTTTTTATACATAACGAGGTGCATAAGACAGTATAGTGTGTATGATACAACTAATCAGGATGTAGGTGGAAGGTGACAGAAGGAAGGAGGAGGGAAGGAAGACAGTGAATAGGATAATCTTTTGGCATCACATGGTCTATTGTTATGTGTGTATGCGCTGGCAGGATATGGGTGCTTGCTGGCTTCATTGTTGCGGCCCAATCCACTATGTCAGCATTGCTGTACTGGCAACGCCTTGTGGGGATGAATCTCATTAGTTCAAAACCACAAGTGCTGCGACTGAGCAATGCCTTGTGGGGATGAACTCATTAGTTCAAAACCACAAGTGCTGAGCTCAACTTTGCCTTTATAAACTCATGATGCCAGGAGGGCTAACAAGCCCGAAACAGCTGTTCAGAGCTCTGCATCTTTTTTTCTCTTGGCATCACATGGTCTATTGTTACATGCCTTTACACTAGACACTAACACTTATTGAGTGCTCCTACAGATTCCCATGTGGTGGCTACTTAGAGTTAACAGTTATAGATAAGATGAGTACAGGAAGAACCCTGAACCCAACCCAATTACCGTCACCTCGATGCGCATGCGCGCCGAGGGTAACCTAGTTGTTCCCTTCCTTCGCCCAGCGAAAGGGAGCATGTTACCATTGGTCAAGGTGCACCAGGTAGTCGCAGTCAGACGCAGAGTGAGTACAGGGGTCATAGTTCTTCACCCCGTGGTCTTTTTTGCTGCAATAACCTGCGCGTAGCAGTAGGCTCGGAATTATTAGGCTAGGATCGGAGGCCGAGGAGGCATGGGTAGCTAGTGGGCATGCGCACCGGATGACTCCAGGGTAGGCCTGCGTCGATTATTCCGGAATAATTTCGGGAATAATAGGTCCCTCTGGGAATAAGAATAATTCCAAGAATAATAGGTTGAAAGTTGCGACGAGCGGGCAACGGCGGCAACTCGGAACTCGCGGAAGGGCGAAGTGTGAGTGCCGAGTGGACGCGCGTCATGTTGCAGTACAATGATCGTGATGTTTATTTATGTGCCTGCTCTGTACTAGTTTTTTTTTCATTTTTGAAGCAGAATAATAGGTAAATTTCTGTGAATAATGGGTAAACTAAAGAATAATAGGCATGTGGAGTAGGAAATTCAGAATAGAATATCCGGACATATTGTGGGAATAATAGTCTCAGGCCTACTCCAGGGTTAAGTTGATGATCCCGTCGTCGCGTCACAGTCTAACCGCATGTATATACACCTGCGCGCTTCTACGTAATTGTTTATGAATTTATTCATAAGCTTCTTCTTCTTCTTCTTTGTAACCTCCACTGAAGGAGAGTAGCCTATGGGGTAGGCAATTATATGAGGGCGAGTAGTTGACGGTGATGCTCGGAGTGTAAACGATGTAGAAACACAACGATCTCTCTCTGAAGTGGCGGATCCTCGATCCAGCGAATTCCCAGGATGTGTTCCGCAAAACCGTTCGGGTCTGAGTCTAATAACGGCGCTAGGTCGGAGGCCGCCAGCAGAGGCGGGAGAATACGGGCAGAGGAGAGGGCGGGGTAGTGAGATATAAAGTGAGTAGTGTCTTCTGGTCCGGATCCGCATAGCTTGCATGTTGGGTCTGGACGTTGTTCCGGAATCTGCATGTATCTGTCCCGAGACCATGGCAGTTCACTAGCAATCGGATTCGCGTTATGTTCAGTTTCGTGGCACGTGGGAACCCGCGACAGACTAAGAGGTGGGGGATGATCCTGCCCAGCTTCAGCTCAGCACATTCAGAGAGAGGGAGGTGACTGCAGTCAGAGGTGAAGTCTGCATACTGCTCAGCCAGCAGCAGACGTCTGACAGTCCTCTTCCACCCACCTTGGCTCCAATGGCCAGCAAGTATGATGTTGGTAGGGGGGAATCCATACTGAGCCAGGGTGTTCTGCAGTGTGGGGATCAACCCAGTTGGTGGTGGGTTCTCCAGACGTATGCGCAGTAGCTGGACAGGGAGTGAGTCGGAGGGTAACCGTGAGAAGGAGAATAGGAGTTCATCTGTCTTTGGTGGATGAGGGCCTTGACATCGAGAATTCCCAAGATGTGGAGAAGGGCTTGGTGCTGCAGCGGACTGGGAGGCCGAGAAGTGTTCTCAATATTCTTCGATGGACTCTCTCGAGCAGGAGCAATTCTGTCTTGGTGATGTGCCATAATTCAGATCCGTACAGGAGGATAGGTATGCAGAAGGTCTTGTAGAGCCGGAGAGTTGTTGCAGGGTGTAGGCAACCGAAGCGGGCCCCAATGGCATTCAAGCTGAAAAATGCACTTCTACCTGCACTGCATCGCTCAGTAGTTCGTTGGAGAGTGGATGCCGACACTGAGCGGAGGATGCCTAGGTGGTGGTAGATGTCTTTCTCGGGCACTATCTCTCCAGAGACATACCATCTTCTTGACTGGCGGAGTAGATCTCTCGAGTTTTTGGATTCTCCAATCACCACAGTTGCCGATTTCCTAGCGTTCAGTTCATAGTTCCATTTAGCAGCGTACAGTGACACTATATCCAGCATGTGTTGGAGACCTGTCTCAGAATCGCTTATGAGAGCTAGGTCATCCGCGTACATGGGAGCTCCACAGAAGATGTCACCAATCTTGACTCCATGCCCAGAGGAGGATAGCTGTACCAGGAGGTCGTTTACGAAGATTGTGTACAGAAATGGTGAAAGAACTGCGCCTTGCCGCACCCCCTGGCGGATTGGGAAGGATCGGGAGAAATGTGAGTTCCACAGGACTGAGGAGGTGCATCCAGTGTACCAGTTATGGAGGAGTGACCAGATGTAACGGGGGAAGTTGAATTGCAGGAGTTTCAGAAGTAGTCCCTCATGCCAAACTGTGTCATATGCTTTCTTGACGTCCAAGAAAGCTACATAGGCTTTCTTCTTGTGACTCCGCAGGTGTTGAATCGACTCCTGTAAAACAAAAGCTGTGTGGATACAGCTAGTTTTGGGTCTGAAGCCTCCTTGGAGGGGGTGGATGTTCGACATTAGGCTGGACAGGCGAGATAGAAGAAGTTTCTCAAATAGCTTGCTGATCACAGGGAGCAGTGTTATCCCTCTAAAGTTAGATGGATTAGAGACATCAATGTTTCTACCTTTAGGAATGGGAACGATTAAACCGTGACGGAATGAGGTCGGGATGTGGCCAGAGAGGAGAATCGAGTTGAAGATGATGGTTAGGATGTCATTGACAGGGGGAGCAGCGAACCTCAGGTGTTCATTGGTAAGATGGTCATAACCTGCTGCCTTTCTCAACGGAAGGGATGAGATGACGTCTTCGATTTCGGTCACAGTAATCAGGACCAGTTCAGTAGTGGGGGAGTTCCTTAGTAGGCGGAGTATTTCTAGATGACAGTCATGTGTACCCGATGCTCCCTGTTGTGGTGTGCTGAGTGCTTCGAAGTATTGTGCCCAACCTTCAATAATTCCAGGGCCCTCAAAGGAGGTGCCTCCCACGTTGATATAACTGGTTACTGGTCTGTTGGCACATGAGCTGGTGTGGCGACGAATGGACTGAAAGAAACTGTGGGGGTCCATGTCAAGGTCGAGGGAGTTGTAGAAGGCTTCATCGGCGAGCTTCCTTTGTAGCCGTAACTGGGCTCTGAACTCTTTCTTAGAATGTTTGTAGGATAGCCGAGCTGGATTGTTTGGGTCACGGGGTCTGCCAGCATGAACCCAGAGCCTGTAAGCCTGTTTACACCTCCTACTCGCAGCCTTCGCTGTAGGACCCCAGCCGGGACGCTTAAATGGTTGATATCTCTTTGGAGGGATATTCTTGGACACCAAGAGAAGAGCCTGAGTTAAGGTGGAGAGTTTGAGGTCAATAAGGTCCAGGTTGTGGGCTAGGATTTGTGACGATGGGAGGGAGCTGAACATAATGTTTAGCTGTTGTTCGAGAGGAGTAGTGTAAAGAGCACAGATGGCTTCCATTGAGACTGAGGTCCAGTTGCGGGGGGTGAATGGAGGAGCAGAGGGGTTACTCGCAGCTTCGCTGTAGGACACCCAGCCTGGACACTTCATTGTTTCCACAATGGACTCTGACACTACAGCACAACACAGAATTACACAAGTCGTCTTCAGGGCTCGCCTCCACCATCAGCTGCCGTTAGGATGTATTGTATATCACATTAGTGCCGGCCGGGTTGCTCTGGATCAAATTTACTACGTCCACCTGTACGTATGCAGTGTGGGCACAAGCCATTTGTTTAATATATCACCCGCTTACTCGGCACTAACTTTGCTGAATTGAGTACAATCACTGCAAACCCTCGGCAAACTGCGCATACACGATACTGCTATATAATTGATGGGCTGGGCCAAGAGTATGCATTTACTCGTGATCTCCACACTAGTATGTAGCTCGCGGAGAGTCTGACACGGGCTAGCTATATAGCTACAGTAGCAGATAGCATGCGGGAATCAATATGCCCTTCATTGTGACTTCTTGTGCCTTCGAGATAATTTTACAGAGCAAGCGGACCCGGTAACGCAGACAGGCAGACAGACCAAGTACTTTAATTCTCGCTGCACATGTGCGCCGAGGGTTATCAATGAAGGCAGTGTCATCATAATCACATAGAATCACTGTGTAGATGGAACTGGGGATATATTAATGTATGAACATGAAATCGAGGACATGCCGAATGGAGTACATACAATTATGATAATATACTCATTGTGAGGAGAAAAGGATAAGAAAAAAGGTGTAATCAGGATCGATATTTGCTGAATTGAGTAACATTGTGAAGATACATGGCATCAGTATAATATATGTACAGTCTGTAGCTATACAAACTGTTCACGAAATCAAGGACGGAATATGATCCTCCATCGGGGGCCAAAGAAGTTTGGAGCCCTTACAGTAGAATTGCAGTCAACGCACTCGCAGTCCACGGGCAGGAAAAAACCTCAAAGAGTAGGGTTTTACTTTTGGATCTGGACAGTCCATCATGAAGTACATGGCTGTGGACTGATCCTCTTTGTCGAAAACAGCGCTGCAACAACTGCCCGGCTCGCAAGTCCCTGCGCAGACCACCCCTCTCTCTGGTCGTCTGTTGAAGCAACCGGTGTGTTTGTCTCTGATATCAAACCACCCAGTCTGTCTCGTGTCACAGGTAGCTGCGGAGCGTCATAAGTTCCATCTCAAAATTAACCCCAAAAAAATGTTGTTGCACAAGGAGATGACAATAATAATTATTGGGGTAATGTAGCTACACTCATTACATGAAAACAAGAAATTCTTCTATATAATTATATATATGGGCAAATCTGTTCTTTTGAGATATGTGGGGGTGGGGGGTGGGCATTAACAAGTTAAAGCCACTTGGACATGAGCTAATTGCCTGGAAGCAATTAATTAGCTTCAAAATCAGGCCGACATGGGGCTAGGACAGCCAGCGAGAAGTTAAGCATAAGGAAGAGATGATTGCTATTACGTTAAGGAGAAATATTGTATGTGAAATGCGGTTAACTTACATAATACATACAGAAAAGAAGGAAGAGAAAGAAGGATTTCTGGGGCAATGTAATACAACGTACTACATGGTCCAATGAATTGGCATGTCCTGTTCTCAATAGTGGGTCCACACAGCTCTGGGACGGTGGGCACGTTGGTGATGGTTCGCTCACGTGTCCGCCAGCCCTGCTGACACGGCTCCAGGGTCGAACACTCAGACCATTGGCTCCACTGTGTGATGTGGCATACTGTAGTGTGTGTGTCAGTGTGCGTGCGTGTGTGTGCGTGCGTGCGTGAATCTTTAAAATTGTGCCGGAACCCTAGTCTGCCATGACTCTGAACAAATCACCATGGGCTACATACTATGCCATGAATCCATACATATATACATATATATCTATAATATACGTGACTGTGTATGCATGTTGGCAGGGCGATACGTATGGTGAGTAGCTTTCATAAAAGTGACAATGAAAAGCACTTTGTGCATGACCCCCACCACTTTATATCAAGACACAGACCACAAATAAGGCTCCCCTCCCGTCTCCTTGCTAGGGTAATACAGGCTACCATTATGTCCATGTTTCAGCTTCAGAACTGCCGTGGTCTGCTAGAAAAAGCAGGGGACAGACACACATACCCAAATCGACTATATATCGCCTGTGTGCTAATAAGCTTACACCTAACTGCACGTATTGATTGGATTTCATGTGCGGTCAACAACAGAGAAGACAAAACAGACTCACTCCTGCAGCCTTCAGGTTCGCACAGTTTGCTCTCCTCAGCCTCCCCCTGGCAGTAGACCGCACTGGCCTCGGCCTCCACGTGCGAGGAAGGGGGCGGGGCAGTGCAGGTCCGAGTCCGATTGGCCCATCCCCCTTTCTCGCAGTTCCCCACGCAGCTGGAGTAGGGAGACCACTCTGTCCAGGATGCCGGTATGACAGCCTCTTCCACCTTCCAGTCCTCCTCCGGTGGGGTTCCTGGGGAGAAATGGTTGAAACACCGACCTTCCCATTATAATTATTATAACAAAACTTAAAGTTTAGACCCGTTGTCCAGTATTACATACTCTTCAAAACTGTTTCTGCAACATTCATGATCCTCAAAATATTCTGCAACCCCTTCCTTAAGTAACCTTGTCATTTGACCCTTTCGTTACATCGTGTAATTTAACCAAACCTGCTCTGCAAAATTTAACCCTCTTACTGAGACACAGTTTGGTGAATGTAGTGATTGTAGTGATTGCACCTGAGCATCAGTTACTATTACTACCTTCACATCCCGGCACTGGATACTGCTCCATGTGGCCATAGCCTGAACACACACTATACGTGAGGGAAGAAAGGAATTACTTGTCTATTATAAATACAGTGGAGTCTCTATTAACGGACACTCCCAATAGCGGACATCTACCGAATAACGGACGCTGGTATATG
The DNA here is from genome assembly GCA_030341885.1 of Geodia barretti. Taxonomy (NCBI): domain Eukaryota; kingdom Metazoa; phylum Porifera; class Demospongiae; order Tetractinellida; family Geodiidae; genus Geodia; species Geodia barretti. The sequence goes on along the minus strand of CASHTH010002471.1, from coordinate 23,748 downwards.
CACCGACTGACGTCTCCATTATATATAATACGATAGCAGCACCCGAATAGCGGACAACCTCCGAATTCCGAATAACGGACGCGGAGGTCCGCACGCAGTAATAAAAATACATACAAAAAGTGCTCCGATAACGGACAGTGGCATCCATGTGCATGTATAAAATAGCTAAAGCTAGAGTAGTCCATTGTTTAACAATGTTTGCACTATCTCGTGGATTCTTTCAATATAAGCCCGAGGTCCATAGAGTCGATAAATGCACGGAACCTCCAAGCCATATCCAGCTCCGCGGTTTACACGACTTCCAGTAACTTCCACGAAACCTTTGTTGCACTCTGACACTAGGTGTTGGCTGCGACGCCATAACCTCGCCCGAGACCTTCGCCTATAGCTCGCTGCTGGGGCCCCCGGGGCGGGAAAGCTCACGGAGGACAATCGATCGAGCACATGATGCTCACGTGCCAGTTACGGAGCACACGTAGTGCTCACAGTCCGTCTGCTAGAGTCCGAGGTCATGGCATCCAAAAAGCGGACTCATTTGTCAGTTGAAAGGAAAGCGGAGGTGATACTGGAATGAGCATTTTTAGGTGAGTGGGAGGCAAATAAAACAAAACACTCCAAGAAAGGACATACCCCGAATAACGGACAAAGGCCTATATATGTACCAAAGTGTCCGTTATTCGGAGACTCCACTGTATCCCTAAAGTCGCAATATAAGAATACTAGAACTAACTGTATGCATTGTGACTTCTTAGGTACACAGAGCAAGCCGACTGGTTGAAGAAAGCCTGTGCTAATTAGAATATTGGCTTGTTCACTGGCTTTTCATGCCATAACTTTTGAATGCAGTAGCCGTTTTAAAAATGAAGCCAGTGCAGCGATGAACCTGTTGGTATCGCTATTTTGTTGTCTCTTGTTGCGCGTGGTGGCAGAAAACACGGTAACAGACAAACAGACAGACACACACACTCACAAACTAAGTACCGTAACCCTCACAGCGCATGTGCGCCGAGGGTTAATGAATTTGAAATCTCGCGTGGGTGTTATTGCTCTGTTCCAAGTCTATTGGTTGAGGACTCACTGGTAGGTGCAGGGGTTACGAGAGGTCGGGGGCAGGATGTGGAACGGACTGTACATCTCTTCCTCGTGTATGCAGTAGATTGGAGTAGGGGCAGAGTACAAATTGCTGTAGACCTTCTTTGGCTTCGGAGGGCAAACTACTTTACCTGCACAGAAACACACGGCAAGCTAGAGCTCTGGAGAGCACATACAGTATATATATATACCCCGTGTGGTATTGTGTGTATTATTAGAGTGCATGCACACAGGTGATTGTGGGCAGCAACGACCCAACATTTGTAGCTGGATTTCTAGCCGCTGTGTTAGTGTCGTTGATTCCAAGTCAGTTTTGTTTTGCCATTTATGATAGTTAAACTCGCCCAGAAACCTATGTCTCAAGATTGACGATGAAGACAGACATAAAGACCGATCACATAGCCCACATGCGTGCATAATGTCATCAATGATCACCTCCATTACAGGGTGACAGACAGCCAGCCCCCTTAGCAACAAAATTTCTTTGGTCCCAATAACAGCATGCAAACTATAAAGCTTCACATGCAAAGCATTATTATTCAGGAGCATGAAGAGAGGTCAACTCTGGCGCCAGCCCTGAAGACAATTTCTCATTTGGAAGTACTCCATTGGCAGCCCATACCGCACATAACCTTTGTTCAAAATTACGTGCATGAGCTCAGTTGATAGCAGAGCGTTTGCCTAGAAAGTAGAGTGTCGTGGGTTCGAATCCCACCCAGGGCAGCTCTTCTTCTTTTCCCTCAAAGCGAAGAGCTGTCCTGGGTGTAGTTGACTTGTTTGCTCTGCCTTGCCTTTCTACCTCAATACCTTGTTGTTGACACATGCAGTAGAAATTACATTTTGCATGGGCGACCCGTGTCAGAGGTGTGTAAAGAATAATCCTCACAGTGGCAGCTAATCTACTTACACTGACTGAAGTGGCGGATGCCAATGGGGCGTCCAGATAGACACTCTGCTAACTGCAGATGACAGATGCTAGAGTAGGTCTTGTCGTCTCTACCACACACTGGGTTGCACTTGTGGTCGCAGAGAAAGTGGTCGCAACTGCAGAGCGTGCTGTCCCTCCCGTCGTCCCCGACGACGACCTTACACCTCTGTCTGTAGCCACACAATCTCCGTTGACACAGACCTACGTAGAGAAAGGTCAACTCCACCCAGTGAGACACTGAAATTGGTGTTCGTGTCAAACAAATGTTCACTCAACTTGATCCCAATCTCAAAGAGAACTTGTGGACATATTATCTTTCTGTCTATAGACACAGGCATGGCCTTATAATTTTGTCTAGACAGATTGATAAGGTCATGCCTGATAAGGCCTGTTCTTACCGTTCATTCACCAAGCCTAAAATCGAGTTGGTACGTACATCGACAGTATGATTATTTGTTCCAAGTCTTGGACCTTAACTACAGTAGTAAGCAAAAAGCAGTTGCCTGTCCAGTACTCCTGCTTCTATACTGGTAAGCCTTTGCCTGGACCTGCTCATAATTAATTTAACTGAACATGCGTCACTAAGAGATTGCAGACACACCGACGCTGCACTGCGGCATGCAGTTCCACACGCACGTTCTAGTGATTAGCTCACTCTTTTCGCAGATTCCAAATCCCTCCTCTCCGAATATGCTCCCCAGACGGTAGGCGCAGTGCAGACCCGACCCGTTGCAACTTCCCCCGGCGTTCCCCTGCCCGCCGCACGCCTCTTCTTCTAGCTTGCCGCATAGGGCGCAGCAGCCGCACTCGTCCGCGTGCTGCAGCGACTCGTCGCAGGTGGTCGGCGGGCAATGGGAGCGGTTGCAGGGCGGACAGCCCCAACCGAATACTGCCGGTGGCGGGAAGAAAGACGAGAGGCCAGGTGATGCCACCGCTAGGAGACCGATCAAGAGCGAGAGACAGAATGTCGCCGATTGAACAGCTGGTTGTCCGTCATTCGTTTGCAGCTTTTGCGACATTTCCCCGACGACAGTTGCACACAGTGGCAGCTCTCTCTCTACTAGCTAGCCAGCTCTGACACCACCCACTGCTTGTCCGCGCAGCACACGAGGATAATAATGCGCATGCGCAGTTCTCAAAAGGTTCAAAGGTTGTTCTTCGTGCGAGGGAACGAGCGATTCTGTGGCGACGGCGGGAGAGGAAACCTCTCAGTCTTCGTTCGTCTCTTCTGCTACCCCTTGGTGACGGCGTGTGCTCGTGACCATGTCGTTTACCTCGCGGCTGAAGGTCCTGGCGGGCTCCCTAGCCGCGTGCGGCTCCCTGTACGCCGGAGTCCGCTACTTCAGCGACAGACCAGTCAGTAGGAGGAACAGCTGCTTCCGTTTTCAGCAGCATTTCTGCCTGGCACACAGTCACTCTGTTCTCTGTATCCAATAGTACCAGTAGTAATATACACATATAAATAGGATGTCATGAAAAGTGGGAGGAGGTTGTGATAAAAAATTTGGGGGATATCCTAACAATTATACCCCTAGTCATCCTAAGGAGGGCCTTATGACTATTGTGAGTGTAGGATAATAATAAATAAGTAGTTCCTAATAGTCTATCTCTCTCCTCTTTTCCAGCAACCTCTCAGTGCTGCTGAAGGCAGCAATGAGTCACCAGTCCCTCCCCTCACGATCCCCACCAGGTATAATACCACATATTTTTCCGCAGAGAAAATAATTTTGCAATGGTTTAATTTTACTACCCCCAACTTTCAACCATGGAATGCACGGTGTAGCACTATCGGTTGTGTAAGACACTGCCTTAGTTAACAGAATGCATACGTACCTGCACAGTATCCACATGTAAATAAAAAGCACTAAAGTGCAAACCCACGCGTGCGTTGTAGCGTTGATGTAGGCTAGATGGGCTGGGCCATGAGTCGTCAATGGAGCCAGTTTATCGCCCTAACACAGGCTAGCTGTATCAGTGGGTAGCAAGCGGTTAGAGCAACGCTGGACTGCACACACATCCCTCCACTATGCTAAGACACTGAATACCTGGTATATGTGACATGTGCTACCAATATGTGTGTTTATGCACCAGTGACTATTGTGCAATACTGCATCATCACTACTGACCAAACCTCTTGCCTAATGGTGGGGTTACATAATAGTCGGTGTGTTGTGTGGTAGTGATGTGGTTGAGTGAATGTTTTGTTGGCTATGCTGTCATGCAGTAATTGTCTCTCCCACTCTTTGATAGAGACCACCTAGTTAGTCAGAGGAGTTAGGCGCTGGGTGAGACTCTGGAAACGGAAGAGGGAAAGAAAGCGAGAGAAGAAAGGAAGAAGAAAGAGAAAGAACAAGAAAAGGAGGAGAAAGAAGAGAAGAGGAAGAGAGAGAGAAAGAGAAGGAAAGAGAAAGGAGAAAGCAAGAAGGAAGAAGAGACGAGGGAGAGAAGAAAGAGAAGAAGAAAGGAGAAAGAAGAAGGACGAAGAGAAGGGGGAGAGAGAGAAAGAGAAGGACAGAACGGAGAAAGAAAGAAGAAGAAGAGAACGGAAGAGAGAGAAAGAGACAGAGAAAGAAAGAAGGAAGAAGGAGAAGGGAGAGAAGAGGGAGAACGACAGAACGACAAGACAGGAGAAAGAAAGGAAGCAGAGAAGAGGAAGAGAGCGAAAGAGAATCAAGAGATATAAAGACCTAGAGGCACGATCTGATCGATAGTAAGAAGAGAGAAGGCTAAAGCGCCTTATCAATCATACTTACTACTATCCTGTGATACATGATACCACTATAAATCCCTCTCACTCCCCTCTCCCTTCCCCTCCCCTCCTCCATGCAGATCAGAGCAAATGGCCAGACTGCGTGTTGGAGAGGAATTTGATATCCTAATCATTGGGGGCGGGGCCACTGGTTGTGGCATTGCTCTGGACTCTGTGTTAAGAGGTATACTGGTACATGTAGCAGTAACTCTAAAGGCGAAAGAACTTTGTAAGAAATAAAACTCCCTCGAATTGCTTATATTTACGCTAGTTGGCTAGTTTACGCTATTTTCCTCCACCCTACCTTTCGTGTTCTACCTTCCTCCCTCCATTTCCTACTCCCTTCCTCTCCCTCACCCCTCATCCTCCCCCCCTTCTTCTCCCTCCCTCCCTCCCTCTCTCCCTCCCTCTCTCCCTCCCTCCCTCCCTCCCTTCTCCATTGCTCTCAATCGATCCTCCTCCTCCTCCTCCCTCCCTACCTCCCAAGGGTTCAACACAGCCCTCATAGAAAGGTATGACTTCTCCTCCGGGACCAGCAGCCGCAGCACCAAGCTCATCCACGGTGGTGTGCGTTATTTGGAGAAGGCCATCAAGCATTTTGACTATGAACAGTACAAGTTGGTGAAGGAGGCTCTGCACGAGAGAGCCAACCTACTAAAGATAGCCCCTCACCTCTCTGCCCCTCTTCCAATCATGCTCCCTGTCTACAGGTACTACAATATCCCAGAGATGGTAAATGAATTGCACGTGGAGTGAAATCAAATTCAGTGCAACCTCTCCAAGAATATGTCCATAATAGTTAGGTGTCCTGGTTAGATTACTGCTTTTTGTGCAAAGAAAAGGTGTCCTCGTTGGAGGTGTCCTCATTTTGAGAGGTGTTTTTAGAGAAGGTTCCACTTGTCTTTGAGACTGAACTCAAACACACAATGTACGTTGTGTTGCTCTGTTTCGCCATGCCACATTGAGAGGATAAAATCAATTTTGCACCAGCGGGCAATGTGACGTAACTGTTGTGAACCCCCTTTAACCAGTGTGTCAACACCCCCTAACTGTACCGTGCAAAAAGGTAATGCAATTTGCTTATAATGTGCACATTTATTTTGGCATTTTGTTTTTTCAGTGCTCATACAGCACATTGTATGAATGTCGATTATCGTATACGTGTTTGCTGTCTTTCATACAGTGTACTATGACATAGTACACTGTATGACATAGTACACTGTATGACATACTGTATACAACACAGCATACTATGACATAGTACACTGTATGACATAGTACACTGTATGACATACTGTACACTGTATGACATACTGTACACTGTATGACATAGTACACTGTATGACATAGTACACTGTATGACATACTGTATACAACACAGCATACTATGACATAGTACACTGTATGACATACTGTATACAACACAGCATACTATGACATACTGTACACTGTATGACATAGTACACTGTATGACATACTGTACACTGTATGACATAGTACACTGTATGACATACTGTACACTGTATGACATAGTACACTGTATGACATACTGTATACAGTTTCCAACACCGCACACACTTTACTGATTTAGTACACTTCTGTCCCCTACTCCAGATGGTGGCAGGTTCCATATTTCTGGGTGGGCATAAAGGCCTACGACTTGATTGCCGGACGCCAGCTAGTGAAATCCTCCTACTATGTCTCCAAGTCAAAGGCACTGGAGGAGTTCCCGATGCTGAAGAACGACCGGCTCTGTGGGGGCATCGTCTACTACGATGGTATATACAGTTCTCTCTCTCTCTCTTTCTCCCTCCCTCCCTCCCTCCCTCCCTCCCCCCTCTCTCTCTCATCTCACACACACACTCACACACACTGCATTGCCATTGTAGGGTCACTCACATCTCACACATGAAAGTGCCATACGGTGACGAGTTCTTGAAATGCTTTCTTTTTTTGCGGATCTGCAACACTTAGTCATAGATTACTTTGTGTGGCTAAACATTTCGGCGCTATGTAATGGTGCAGAACAAAATACACACACATGAGATACTGTGAATTCTGTCTTCCAGTATTGATACCATTGAGGATTGTACTACTCACAGCATGATATGATGTACATGCCGAGTTCTGGTTTTTGGCTTGGCCTTGACCAGCAGGAGTGGGGACTGGGGAGAGGCCTAGTCTCCAAACCACAAATGTCTGGGCATGGTCAGCAGCACATACCAGTGGCAAAGCCTTGTGGGGATGAATCTCATTAGTTCAGAAACACAAGTGCTACCTCCTGGTAGCCTTCTTTATAAACTCGTGGTGCCAGAGAGAGAAGTTGGGTATGCTCTGTTGATGAGGGCCAACAAGCCTGTCCAGAGGTCCCCAGAGCTCCGCATCTTTTTTATCTCTTTTTTTCTCTTGGCATAGTACCTTTGTATGTATGTGCAACAGAGCTTTTTGTGAGGGAACAAAACCTAATGTTTTGGAGCATGCTTACAGTATGTACGTAGTACATATATTATCTCAGACCCATGTTTGCAACCTACAGTCTGACTGTAGCTATACCAAATCAAATTTGTATGCTAAAGAAGAGGTTTGCCCCTCCATAATACTCCGTTCATAAGAAGCTGTGTGAACTACCTACGTACCTCTGTTCCCGCGTACAGGTCAGCACAACGATGCCAGGATGAACCTGGCCATAGGCCTGACTGCTGCGAGAGAAGGAGCAACTGTGACCAACCACGTGGAGGCCGTCGGAATCATCAAGGAACAAGTCCGTCCTTACGTAATACATCTATTGTACAGCGAGAAACATTCGTGGGAGAAAACTTTGTGTTTTGATGTATTATTTTATAGCAAACACAGGTTTTGTGGAGAGAAATCTTGCCGATTTCTGACCCCGCAATACAAACATCCTCTCTCATGGAGGACTAATAGAACGCAAACTTAAAAAGGAATGTGGCAGTATAATATAAGGGCTAAATTTATAAATGTTGATAGAACAAAACAATAGGGGCACAGTGAAAGAGTTATTGGGTTCCGTTCCGTTTTTAGTAACATTTCTAAGTTTAGCCTATGGAGTTAATAGAGAAGAGGGGAGAGCGATAATAATGGTGTGTTGCTCTCTGTTCTCTCTCCAGTCAGAGGAGGGGGAAGAGGTGGTGAGAGGGGCAAGAGTGAGAGACGCCCTCACTGGAGAAGAGTGGGACGTGCGGGCAAAGGTTGTCATCAATGCCACTGGTACATAATGCCTGGGTGTACATGTACGTCAACTATGAGGTATATAGAAAGGCAACGGCAAAGGCACAACAAGCAAGTCAACTACACCCTGGACAGTTCGACCCTGGGTGGGATTCGAACCCACAGCACTCTGCAGTCAAGCCGAGCACCCTGCTACCAACTGAGCTACCAGGCCAACTTTGGGCTTGTAGGGGTTCAAATCTTCGACACAATACGCATACATAGGACAGACAAAAACTCATGAACCAGTGAACTGGTTGGTGGGTTTGTCTTCAATAGTACAATAGGTTAGAGTAGTGATATGCACTACAGTTAGTGTTAGTGTGGTGATATACAATACAGTTAGTGTGGTGATATACAATGGTGTGGTGATGATGTACAATGTTGTGTGGTACATAGGTCCGTTTGTGGACAAGGTAAGACACATGGACGATCCTGAGGCTCGTAATCTGGTGATGCCGAGTGCAGGTACGTATTACCTATAGTGTATACACACGTGTCCGTATTCCCTATATATGTATGTATGTTTCCAGAGTAATTGGAGATCATTGCTTAGCTAGCATTTTCTGCACAGTTACTATGCCAAAGTGTTCTGTATAGTATGACTTTGCCCCCCCCCCCCCTGAACTGCAATGAGAGCAAGTGGTTGTCTGGATTACCTTGGTCCCCCTATTATCAAAGAACCAATCCCCCCTCCCCCTCATTCTAAAAAAAACGCCTGTGGTGGTAGGTATATTCCCTTTGGATGCCATGGGTATCTCGATGTATAACATATTAACGCCTATTATTATAGCCCCATATAAATTCTTATGGGTTTATGGAGGCTCTGGACATTATATGTCCGTGGCTTGTTAAATGCTAATGGGTCTAAGTGACACATTGGTAAGGTGCTGCATTGCTTGATCGCCATCAGCTGTGTGTGCCCTCGTTAAATATTCATGTGTGTCTATATTATGCATGTCGCAAGCAAAGAGTTGAGTGAAGATCAGTGGTATGCGGGCCACACTCTCCTGTCACTCTGTGCAGGTCTACACATCGTCCTGCCAGGTTACTACAGTCCACGGACCATGGGTCTCCTGGACCCAGCCACCAGCGACGGACGTGTCATCTTCTTTCTTCCCTGGGAGAGTAAGAGACTATATACACACACTGGTGTTTCTCCCTCCAGCCTTTGCCATTTTATTTAACAGTCAATATGGTACACACTCATCCAACCATAAAGTAATTGCCAACGTTTCCACTAGGGTATGTCAGTCTTCATCAGGGCACGAATGACTAGCCTAGTCGAACCGAAAAACTGATTGGATGAGTGTGAATGTTATGAACAAACAACTGAGAGCTATATTGGATTGGATCCTTGGCCATTTATCCACACATGTCCATTGTTGGTCCATGGGCAGAAAAAACTAAGGCAAAAACCCACAGTATAGGAAATGGGGAAAATCCGAGACACATTCTACTCCCTAGGGCTAAGTGGTATTCCAACTGAGCTGATATACCAGGGCAATAGACCCAAATGTATATACACATTATGCGACACATTCTACTCCCTAGGGCTAAGTGATCTTCTGATATACCAGGGCAATAGACCCAAATGTACACATTATGCCCTGCTGTCACCACATTACCTTTTGCCACACTGTACCATGCCTGGACTCACGCTTCCCTCTCCCACTAGATCTGACAATAGCAGGAACGACAGACTCCCCCACAGAGCTGACCCATCTCCCCATGCCCAGAGAGGAGGACATCAAATTCATTCTCTCTGAGATCAAGGCCTACCTCTCTCCCAATCTGTCAGGTCTCATATCAATTCTCTAACTAGACAAAACACAACACCCTCCACACACACACACACACACACACACACACACACACACACACACACACACACACACACGCACACAATGAACACTTCCTTCCCATATAGTAGAACCTTCTTGAACCACTTCAGTGCGGAGAAAACAGTGTGTAGGGGTCATTCACATGAGTTCTGGGTGGTTCGACTGTACTAGTAGCTCTGACATTATTTTTTATACTGGGCATTGAAAATTCCACAGATAGCACTTAGAATGTGGCTATATTGTGTATATCACAATTGAATAGTCTGCAGATAATCTAGATAGAGTTGATGATTGTTCAAAGGTCCCCCGCCCTATGCACCTACTACATACGTATCCACCTCAGTCCGCAGAGGAGATGTACTGGCAGCTTGGAGTGGGATCCGTCCGCTGGTGTTTGACCCAAACAAGGCTGACACTCAGAGCGTGGCCAGGAACCACATTATTGAGGTCAGGGACAGCAGACTCATCACCATCTCTGGAGGTGACTGACCCTCTACACACACTACCTACAACCTACTACGTGTGCTACTACTGTATGTAATACATGTCAACCAAGAACCAAAAATTATTTGTGGAACACTGCTAAAATTGTGGGACAAAGTTTTTTTGTGGGCGCAGTAGTCGCAGAATTTCGCACGCGTCATTGAGACTCTGCTTTTCTACTGTAATTTGAACATTTTGAAGGGTCCAAATTTTATTTGTATACATAATGGGAGCCACCCTTGGCTCTTAGCCACTCGTAATCAGAGTGAGCACAAATTTAACCCTTTGGACACCATGGGTATCTGCTTAAACAAGCATAAATTGATGTATAAAGTATTAGTGCCTAGTATTATAACCCCCATATAATTCTTATGGACTTATGGAGGCTCTGGACACATTTATGTGTCTAAGTGTTAAACACTCTTATGTTAAATGTGGTGTCCCTAGCCATGTCTCACGAAATCAGTGGACCTGTTCATTTTAAAACTCAGTGTGTCTCACTGTGCCTCACTACTGGCTATACTAGTCCCGGGCGCCGTGTAGGATTACAAGTGTTGTTTGTTTCATTCTTGTATTGCAGGGAAATGGACGACGTACCGCTCCATGGCAAAAGACGCTGTGGACAAGGCGGTGGAGGTGAGTCAGCTGCTGTGTTGTATGTACATACGTGCCTTGCCTTCTGATTCATACAGGCCGAGTTTCCCTGGTACATAGCTCGGTTGGTAGAGCGCTCGCCTAGACTGCAGAGTGTCGTGGGTTCGAATCCCACCCAAGGCAGCTCTTCTTCTTTTCTTTGAAAATAAAGAGCTGTCCTGGGTGTAGTTGACTTGTTTGCCTTGCCTTGCCTTTCTACAGTGTATACCTTGTTACCAAGTTGTTGAGATATCTACATATACATAGATAGATACACTACACAACAAAACTTTCTACGGATGTATTATTTACGAGTTAGCTTCATTCTGTTTTTGCTTTTCGACTTGGTTTGGGGCAAGGACTACTTAGGCTGGCCACCTTGTCAGCCTATTCTTTGTGTTTGTAATAGACTTTTGAGTCCTGCCTCCTGATCATAATAATAATTATTTGCCCTCTCGTAGCGTAGCTACGCATGAACGGGAGAAAAAAGCGAGAAAAATGGCTGAGGTATAGGATTCGCACTCAGGACCGTGGGCCACGGTCCATGCTGCTTGAAGTGTACCATGAGCTGAAATGTTACCAATATGCGGTTTATGTATGTTACGTTAATGTGCCCGTAATCTGGGTCCTAAACTGTGTGACTCGTGGTCCTCCAGGTGGGAGGGCTGGGCGACGACAGAGGTTGTCTGACCGACGGGTTCTTACTGGTGGGAGGGGGAGGCTGGTCTCCCACCCTCTTCATCAGACTCATCCAGGACTACGGCTTCGATATCGACGTGAGCAAGCTCATAGTTTGTGTATACTGGAGTAGAAGACACTATAACCCGACCAGCATAGAGTAGAGCATATTGCAATACTATAATTTACAGTTCCCTCAACTACACTCTCAAAGACTTTTTACTCTCTCTGCCCTCTCGTACTCTATGCTCTACTCTATGCTGGTTGGGTTACAGTGTCCTCTATGTATGCAATATACAACTGTAGGTGGCCAAGAATCTGGCCAATACATATGGAGACCAGGCCCCAGAGGTGGCTAAACTGGCAGCTCTCACTGGCAGAAGATGGCCAGTCCTAGGTCTGTCCACTCACACAACTTTGCAAAACGTTACGTAAGCCGTAGAACTGAGAAAAAGGCTGCAGTAGGTTACCAAATGCTCCTTTCCCCGGTAAACACAAAAACTACCAACTCAGTCTGTGGTATCATTTTCACTGATGCAAACCCAAAAACTACATTGTACCAGCTCAGTCAATAATTATTGTGTCTATAGCATCTTCAAATAACAGACTGGTACATATGTACAGCTCTGTCTCACCCCTGACAGGGCTGCGGCTGTGTCTGCGAGTTCCCATACATTGAGGCTGAGGTCAAGTAGTTGGCAAGCGCGGAACCTATTCGTTGCAAAGGACCAGTTTTGTTTATTTATCTATCAAGTAGTTAGTTACAATGGTAATGTGGTAGCATTGTCACTGATGCTAACACCAAAGACTATTAGCTCTGTCTCACCCCTGTCAGGGCTGCGGTTGTCCCAGGAGTTCCCATACATTGAAGCTGAGGTCAAGTACGCAGTGAGGGAGTATGCCTGCACGGCCGTCGACGTGCTGGCTCGCAGGACGAGGCTGGCCTTCCTGAATGTCCAGGCGGCTCACGAGGCCCTGCCCAGGATCATGGAGATCATGGCCGCCGAACTGGGCTGGGACAAGAACAGGAAGAAGGTCGGTGTGTCCTCCTCACTCTGCAACGATGGTGGAACAATGTATCCATCAGCTCTGTTTGTTTTGGCTTCTCTGTGTGCCGTTGAACCTGTTTACAGACTTGTACAGTTAATTAATGATACATAGCCTTCGAGGGATAGAAAGAGGTTAGCATTAAATGCCTACAAAAGGTTCATGGACTAAAAACTTGCACAGATACATGTATGTTATCCCCTAAAGTGTCTCTCATTGGCTGGCGACACTAGCCTCCTACAGTGCCTAGTCATCTGAATGTACCCTGTCTCTTGTGTTACGTAAATACGAATGTAAAACCAGATTTATATCACTTGCATTAGCTTGCCAATATGTGTGGCCATTCGTATTGTACATTGGAACCTTCAAATAATGGACACGTTTGGACCAGGCATTTAGTCCTTTACAGGGAGGTTGCCATCTCTCTGGAGGTTAAGAATAATGAAAAGTGGTTGTTTAGGACTTCAAAGTACGTATCTATTGTGGTTGTACTGTAGTTACATGTGGTGTGTATCTTGTGTCACAGCATGAGCTGCAGAGGGCGCAGGTGTTCCTGGAGACGATGGGCTACAAGGCAAGGACGGAGGTGCGTGACGTGAACATCGACCTCTCGTACCAGGAGGCCAAGGAGTACGGGAAGATATTCAGGCAGTTTGACAAAGACAGAGACGGACACATCAGCATCCACGACCTCAGGAAGGCTCTACATGTGGGTTGTTATTGACGAGCGAACCTAGCCTATGTACCTAGTCGTCTCAATGTTCATTTATTACTTAGTCGGCTCAATGCGGAATATTTCATTTAGCATGACACAGAGGGTTAATTAAGTGAGAGCAGTGTCGTCTGGGTTACCTTGTACCTGAGTTCTTGTTGGAATTATCACTAATGCAGACCGCACACTCAGCACTTTTTGCCATCAATTTGAGGAGTTTGCTCCTTTTTGTTTTTGTTTTTTATTGGGAGGGAGAGCTAAACGCTCGTGGTTTATATTAGTGAATTTTGGTGTATACGTACCTATGTACGTTACCCACTGGGATTTGATACAATTGGCCCCTGAAAAGGCAATGTTATTGTGCTCTGGTGTACACTGCTGACAGAGGAACAATGGGCAGCCGAGAGCAGTCAATGGCGGTGTACCAAAACTAGTCACGCAGCACTTGCACACAATTGTTGCAGTTTTATTCCAAAGTCTATGACTCTTGCTGCTATACGTTTGCATTTCACAGAGCATGTCTTTGTGCTACAATGGCCGAATTGTCCTGTACTTTGCTAAAGTGTGTTCTCTCTGTTGTGTGTGTGTGTTGTGTGTGTGTGTGTGCAGGAGATGGGTGCCAGTGTGACAGAGGAGGAACTAAGGGAACTTATTTCGGAAGTGGACATCAACAAGAATGCCACTATTGAAGAGGAAGAGTTCCTAAAGGTATACACGATGTGTAGTGTGTGTGTGTGTGTGTGTGTGTTGGATGGGGGTGTATATATATAGATTGTAGGGTGCAGGGTTTGAGAGATACATAATGTATACCCTCTTACTGCTATTTACATAAAGAAAATATTTTTATAAAGCACCGAGGCCTTCTTTCACCGACTTAGAGCACTAGTGTTGTCACTTTGGTTTTGTGAAGAGGATACGTATGTATAATTATACATCCCCACACCTCGCATGTGATGATGTGTGTCTAATGGTGCAGGAGGGAGAGAGGAAGGGAGGAAGGGAGTAGTGTGTAATGTAATGATTGACCATCTGCAGATGATGAGTGCGTTGAAGACAGGAGAGGTGGCCAACTCACGGATGGCCAGCATCGTCCAGAGAAAGAGAGAAAATGAACAGAAGATATCAGTGGACAGATCAGGAGGCGGACTCTGACCTCTCGTGCCAACCACCACTAGATATTCTAGTGTCATATACGTTAGCTCAATCACCTCAGATCAGCACCAGTTGTTGTCTCTATTATTATCGAATACGGCATGTAGTGTGATGATGTAATAGGTTTTACAGCCCACGCGCATGCGCGTACAGTGGCGTCGTTTCGCGTTAGCACTCCAGTCTGAAGAAACGTACGTAGCTATTATACTAAGTACCAATGCAGATGTTGGAGATGATGATGAACGGCACCATGAACATGGACGTAAGCCGCGTTCTTCGTACTATAACCATAAACCGTGGGGGCCGGGCTATACAGTAGCTACGTAGCTAAGATCTGTTCTTGTTTCGTAGATGATGCGAATGTATTTCCACTTCTCGAGCAATGTCCCGCACCTACTGTTCAGGACGTGGACCGTGCAGACGGACGCAGGTGTGCTCGTATATAATATACAATTCCACTGATAATCTGTAGTTGGAAGGCCAGTGTTATGATTGATTCTAGCGGGCATTGCTATATAACTATATTCATACCAGTTGCAACATCACATGACACCAAGTAGTGTAGAGACTATGATTATATATGACAAATTTATATGACAAATTTACAAAACGCAACACTCTCCTAGTTCTGTGATAATTGTCACTAATTACTGCAGGGTTGGTGGGAGCGATAGTATTCAGTTTTGCACTGGGTGTCCTCTATGAAGGATTCAAGACAGCCAAAGACATAATAACAAAGAGAGCACAAACGTTTGACCTCCCACCACGTCATCACAGCCTGTCAGAGAGTGGGAGTGATCTACACACTTTCATTCCACACAGGTATAATATATATAATAATTAAAAAACAGTTGTCCTGGTTCATCGTTGATTTGTATGCACTTCCCTTGAGTTTACCCTACGATTTGTTAGTATAATTAGTGGTTGGACATCACGAGTGCCTGATTCTACATATTGGTTTATGTTTGTGCCACCTTAGCACAGAGGTGGGGTTTGCATTTGCATGGGCACTTGATGGTGCCATTCAGTGGCCAGTAATCCTATGACACCTTCAGGCCAATCCCACACGGAACTCCCAGTGTCCTCTGTACATAAAGGATGTACAATACACTGATTTACCTCTACACCTAGCAAAGAATGACCTAGCTAGAGATGTGTGGGTGTGTGTGTGTGTGTGGGGAGGGGGGTTCATGATTCATGAGAATTTCACAGTGAGTTACTACATTTTACTTTTTGAGCAGAGGCTATGAATCGTGTTCTTGCTTCATAGTCAAGGGGTGTGCCACTCTCTTGTACCTCTGTAGCTTTTGCCTGACATTTGACTTATAAAGCAATTGCAGTTTCCCCTATAGAGATCGGCAATGAGTGTTATATACACACTCTTTGGCATAACTATAACAACACATACATGTACTCTAATAATAATAGGGCAAGGTAATTATAGATTAACCCTGGATTGTGTGCCTCATGCTAATGTACCTGGCCTCAAACATAACACTTTAAGTGTAGTGTGTATAGAGTTTCCATGGTGACCCTTTACAAGTGCTCTCAATAAAGGAACATAGAACCTAGTCATGGTTTGGAAGCAAAGAAAACATGCTGTCACTCCTGAATCGAGTAGCTATACAAGTAGACACCAGAGACGTTTGCTCACATTGTTATAAGTGTGTGTGTCGACAAACACTACAGGAGAGTCAAGCTGTGGCTGATGCGAGTACTTCTGTCGGTACTGAGAACGGTGGAGATTGGGATGGCGTATATCCTCATGCTACTGGCCATGACCTACAACGGGTGGATATTTCTAAGTGTCTGTTTCGGAGCCGGAGCTGGTTTCTTTGTCTTCCTCCCTCTCCGACCGTCCTCGAGCTCAGACGACCACTGCGGATGATGTTATATCAGACACAGACACCAGTCGTTGCATGTGTGTGCATGTGTGGTCTTTTTAGTGCACAGATAAAATTTATTCCGGTATTATCTACTGTTAGCTGTCTACTGCTATTGGGCATGTGGAAGATTGTCTGTGGGGAGGGGAGGCAAGGGATAACTTCTCCCTCGCGTTTAAGATTAACTCATGTCCGCCTTCATCCCAGTTTACAAACCTGCACTTTGCCCCTCCCGCCTTTGAAATTTCCAAGAAAAGGTCCAGCATAATGAAGTTTCAATGGAGAAAACTTTCCAGTCAAACTCAAAAATAAAAATCGACACACATACACACATAATATGCATATACACATACACACACAGGTATATACACACGCATACACACACACAGAGGGTATAGTGTTGTTAGCTCAACACATGATGTCCTTTGCGAGGTGTCTGAGTACGTCGTCCATGGTCATTCCAAGAGGGAGGTCGGTGCAGGGGAAGGGGGAGTCAGTACGTGTCCTCTGGAGGCCACAGATTGCGGACGCACGACAACCAGCGTCACACGGTCCCGCATGCATCTTGTACTTGTAGCTGTGTACGTTAATGAAAAAGGGGGAACAATAGAGAGGGGGGGGGGTTCTAGATGGTGTGTATATTAGTGAACGTTACAAACATGAACAGATGTTATTGGCGAGCGAAGCGTGCCCAACCAATCACCTGAATTGGGCGATTCTACATATCTGATGCTGTTATCAATAAAATTTTTCATTTCTGAAGATCCCCAATTGAAAACGGTGCACGTTTTGAGTCAATCAAAGATGGCAACACACATTACAGCCAGCGATGGTGTTGAGCAAACACAACTGTGTGTCAACTTACTCCCAAAACTTCTGAAAGAGGGCGTCGTCAGTTTTGAATCTGTCGATGAGTCTGGCCCACTCCTGTGGCTGCAGGGACCCGAGTCCGTACGCCTCTTTGGCCGAGTATTCAAACTTCCATTCCGCCTTGTCTTTGAGGTTTGCTTCCGTCAGGTTCAGCCAGTATGACTCGTGGTCTAGCAGAGCCTGTCAGGGGATATGGGACAAAGACATTGGTGATTGGTGGTACACTAGCTACACAGCAATAACACACAGTCCAACAAGTGAAAACAAACTAAACTGCTCTCCCATAGTACATAGTAGTAGTGCACTTTCCTGGGAAGCAAGAGGTTGTGGGTTTCGAAATCCCACTGGTAGAGCTGATCTTTCTTTCCTTTCTACTTTTCTCCCTCTCTTTCTGACTATGCACTCTTCACCATTCTTTCAATCGGTCGGTAGTGAGATACATGGATTAATAACTATGAAAAAAGCTACCCGTGTCAGTGCTTATGTAGGTTTGGGTTCAAATCCCACTGGTAGAGCTGATCTTTCTTTTCCTTTCTACTTTTCTTCCTCTCTTTCTGACTACGCAAACTTAATAATTACCAGGCGTGAGGTCGGTAGTGAGATGCACGGGTTAATTAATCTGAGGTGTAACCCGGTGAAGAAAGCTATCCATACCTGTGCTTACATAACACGCGAAAAAACACGACATTGACATGGAGCCCACGTGTATAGTGAGTGGTGCTCACGTTACTGGTTCCGTTATAGTTTCCATCCATTGTATAGATCCTGAAGCCCAGGTTGAGTCCCTGGTAGGTGGTTACTGCTGGTCCCATGTACGCAACACTGAGTAGATGGTGACGCACATAAAGTTGAGATGAATATTGTACAGACTACAGACGGTTGGTTGAGAAGTACCAAAGCTCAGTATAGTGCAATGCATAAATGGCTACATAGACTATGTATTATCCAAGGAGCACAGCATACAAGAACATTTTGGTGAAGCATGAAGTGGAAATGTAAGGTAAGTGAAGACACACTGACTTTGTGGCTCTGGTTCTGTTGCTGTCGTCAAAGAAGACCTGCCAGGAGTCTTGGTGGGTGTGGCCAAAGAACTGCCCAGTTATTGTGCTCTCAAACCTACACACATTATATATACCAGACATTGATATCTTGCCCACTCTTGCCAATTGGGGCAGGAAAAAAATGGTTATGTGGTGGGACAAGATCACAGAGTAGTTATGTGAACAAATCAAAATGGAACCTCAACCTGACATCAAAGTTGGGAGTAATAATAAAGTGAGATAGCTAACACTCTTCCACCCCCACTATAATATCTAATCGTCTTGGTTAGAGGGCTTTCTTGTTGGTTTCACCTAGTGACAATCTTGTGGTAGTTCCACCCAAACTCCTTCATGTAGCTGCTGGGGAAGATGTGGCCAATGATGTGAACCTTGTCCACGTCCCTCTCTGCCTGGAGCAGCTGCTCCACCAACCACTTCAACTGACCTGCCGGGTCTGTACTGTTGATCAGTAACCAACTACATAACAGGAGAGGGGGAGGGGGGAAGTGAGGGGAGAGGGGGGAAGGAGGAGCAGGTGAGAAAAGGGGGTGAGGTAATGGAAAAACAGAGAGAGAAAAGGGAGAGTGAGAAAGGAGATATCCAAAATCATTGCAGCTCTCTTGAACTGTGACCGGTCTTCTCACTAGTTTCCACTGTTGGCAAAGTTTGTCTGCAGTGAGATGACCCTCAGTCCCTCACGAACTCTCACATTGTAGAATCCTCCACTGAAACAATGGAAATGAACACATTATCCACCGTTATTCAAAAAGCACTCCAAAAATGAAAGACAATTGTGATTGTGTGTATTACATGTGCAACGACTTTAAAATTTCACTTGGGAGGCCCTGTATATCAAGCATTTCCGTGGTGACAAATTTATGAGTGTAGGGAGTGCCACTGGGTTTACTGACAGATTCTTGTGTCATATATAGAGGGAAGGAAGGAACAAGAGTTTATAGAAAGAAATGTGTTAGGCAATGCTTTTATACTTCGCTGGGAAGCTTCGAAAAGTGTCCATGCCCACCGCAGATGACTCACATTCTCGCCTCGAAAAGTCTTCCTGCACATTTATGATACCAGTGGGACTCACTAGGTGATGGTGTTGTGTGTGGTGTCCCAGTCAGGGAGCTGGCTGAGCCAAGAGTACCACTGTCTACTGGCATCTGTCAGGAGCCACGAGTCCCCATTCTCACCTGTTACGAACGGTGGAGGAAACCTGCAGTGGGACAAGGTAAATTATACTGTGAAACCTCTGAGTCACTAGTTGAATTTCTACTAGTATTCACAATAATATTGCATAGTCATCAGTGGAGACGATAGATACTTACGCATTCACTGGGACTCCCTCGTGGTTGCCGAGTGAAGGGAACACAATTTTATCAGGGAGATACTGCTTCATCATGTCACACAGTGTGTCCATTATGTACAGCTGCAGTTACAAGAGAAGGTGGTGTGTACAACATTATTTTTAGAGCCACACGGCCAATTTTTGCCCAATCCGGACACCATTTGGACATGCATTGTGGTAAAGATAAAGTGGTGTCCTCACTTCATAGGTGCCTCTAGTTACTCTTGGCTTTACAGAGAGGTGCCCTTTTTTCACGTGTGCCCTTAGAGAGACTCTATATAGTATGTACCTGGTTTTCTCTGGTCTGGTTCCAGACATAGTGAGCAGGCAGATCCCCAGTCCAGTAGACCCAGTCAAACTGGGTGGGCAAGAGAGTTTAACAATCAAGTAAAGTACAGACAAAATCCAACCAATCGTCTACCCTAAAACCTCTGGGTAAGGGACACTTTTGGCAACATTAAAAGTGTCCTCCATTTTTGTTTCGGAGGTATAATTATAGTATGGGGCAGAGTGTGTGTGCCCTTTGTAGGGAGGTGTTCTTTATTCGGAGGTCCTTTTAGCTGAATATCATAACTAATACCTCATCACTCATGCCAGCAATGAACTGCATGAGGCTCTCCAGTGTTCTGTATGGGACATCACATTGGTAGTCTCCCCAGTTCCCTGCTGCAGTAGACTCATTTGTTGCTGCTCAGAGAGAAGAGAAAACTTGTTGAGACGACAGTATTGGTTGAACCCTTCAACATGTAGTCAGTGAAACAATTTTAAAATCTACAGATTGTAGTTATGCCTCACTAACATCATTCATTACTTGTCACAGGTCACAAGTATGCAACATCAAAAACGTCACATGGGCTATGAATTATGGCAACTATACCAGTTAAGTTGTACTCCACTGCCCCAAAGCACACATGGGTAGCTATTGTTAGTTGCTCAGCCTAAGAATGCCTCCAACAGACACAAAGGAAGGGTACTCCACGTTGGGTATTATTACAAACGAATGCAATTTGTCTTTGGCCAGCGAGCAAATATAGTTTTCATGCGTGTATTTGTAAAGGTAAGTGCAGTTCCCGTCACATCATCCTTCAATCAGACTATATAACTAAGTAGGCACACTTTGCTCGCCATCACAGTGTGCTGTATAACCTTTGGGGTTGGGAGGACGACAGCAGAGTGGTTCTCCACAGTCGTTTGTGAGACCAGGAGTGTAGTAGGGGTCCCAGTGCATGTCAGTCAGGAAGAGGATCCTGTTGGTCGGAGATCCAGGCTGTGTGCAGGACAACACGTAATGAAGGCAGCAACGTTTAACACAGCTATAGATAGAGGTCTACACTTCACAAATACCCGCTGATGTTACAAGAATCTTATATTGAGCTAATATTATTATAGACAGGGTGTTTCAGCCCAAGAGAGCCTGCATGTGAGTGGGTGAAAACTGTTGAAACATGATTGTTCATGCATGTGACTTTCTGGTCTTAACTCTTTAGTGCTTCAAAAGAGCATGGAACAGAGTTGCTGATGAAGGCTTGAGTATGGTAGCAATGCACATTATGAAACTCGTCTAACTTTCGGAGGGTTGACAGGAACAACTGGGGGTTTCCTCCAGGAATGGTCACGTTCCATTTCTGTTCCCATGGATCGTAGTCACTGGCACACGAGCCTCCGACGACATAGCCACAGATCTCCTTTTCCCCAGACCCACTCTTTCAAACACTGTCAGCACCTCCACCTGCACACACGTCTTCAATCTTTTAGTAGCTAGTTATATTTCCAAGCACCAATGAAACGTATGGTTTCAAATGCTTTGAGACTTTAGCTATGTGCTAAGAAACCAAACACTGATGGAAGTGACCGGTGAAAGTTGCACTGTGTTGCATTACCTCGAACTCCTTGATGGCCAGCGTGCAGACGTTGCGGTCCTCGATCTCGAGCTCGATGCAGAGCTCCGTTATGGCGGCCACCATATCGTCCCACGTCCTGTTCTCCATGTACAGAGTGTCCAGCGTGTCCACTATCACCTTGCACGCATCGCACGTCAGACCCGACACCCCACCGTCCCCCTCTTCCTCCAGCGGTACCTTCCGTAGCTCTCCCAGTCGCCTCGCGGTTAGCTCCACTAGTCTCCTAGTGGCGGGCAGGTCCCGTCGTTGCATGGGCGACGCGTTCACAGCTGTGAGAACTGCTAATGCGGCCGCAAGAGCTACCAAAAGTCCACCTAGTACCTTCATTCTCGCCCCGAACGTTCTCAAGGCAGCCTAGATGTGCAGAGAGTGCAGTCCAGCCACACCCCCACACTCTCGTATTTATTAGAATCTCGAGCTCCGCCTACTTTATACGCGCATGCGCACTCACGTACTGCCAGGGAGCCGGAGTTTGCAACTTAACTAGAGCTCTGCAGGCTCTAATCAGAGCTTTTTCAGTTCAACGTAAACTCATGCATTCATGATATGCTCGTTCAGTTCTGTACATTACACTAAATTACTATAATACTGACTGTTAAAATTGAGTCCGACAGAAGAGAATGAATAACACATGTAGCATACCATAAATAAAAACAAAATCTTCAACAGTGTTGTCTGGATTTGTGAAACTCTGTGGTGTCTACATAGCCACATGAAACTGTCCTGTTGCCTATTATGGGAGCGAGTCCTACGCAGTGACTGCGATCTTCGGCAACTGCAGTCACCGTCTCACAGAGGAGCTCACACACACAGACACCGTCACACTGATGGCCGTGGTCGGCAGAGTACATCTTGCTGTCGTGACTAGAGGGGAGGGGGACGAGGGAGTGAGGGGATGAAGAGAGGGATTGAGGTAGGGTTGGGGAGCGCTGACTAGAGGGGTGGGGGACGAGGGAGTGAGGGGTTAAGAGAGGGATTGAGGTAGGGTTGGGGGAGCTGACTAGAGGGGTGGGGGGCGAGGGAGTGAGGGGTGAAGAGAGGGATTGAGGTAGGGTTGGGGGAGCTGACTAGAGGGGTGGATGACGAGGGAGTGAGGGGATGCAGAGAGGGATTGAGGTAGGGTTGGGGGAGCTGACTAGAGGGGTGGTGGACGAGGGAGTGAGGGGAGGGATTGAGGTAGGGTTGGGGAAGTTGACTAGAGGGGTGGGGGACGCGGGAGTGAGGGGATGAAGAGAGGGATTGAGGTAGGGTTGGGGGAGCTACATACATTCCAACCCATTAAGTTTTCTAAATTACAGTGAAACTTCTCACCAAGGGACATCCTAAGTTCTCCTTTATTCAGAGGTGTCTCTTACATTAGCATAGGGGCAGAACAATTAGTGTCCTTTATAGAGAGGTGTCCTTTACTCAGAGTGTCCTTTTACGTATGTTTACTCGTACATTGGACTGTAGTGTACATGCATAGAAAGACCCAGAGATTATCACTATATAGCATAACAGGATACACTTTGGCCATGAGCAATAACACGGAAGGACAACCACTCAACATCAGTGGACACACAAGATTAACCACACAGCCAGGAAATCACACGGTTGCACAGATGGAACTGTTTGCAAAGCAAGAGGATTAGCATACAAACACACAGGGAGAAGGAAGACGGGAGACGGCACGTATTCTACTGCACAACTACAACCAAGGATTACTAGTGAATGAAGAGAGAGAGAGAGAGAGGGAGAGGGAACACATTATGAGGGGTCTGCGAATATCTTCCAGCATTTTGGCACATAAAGATGCACTGGAGTTTTACACCACACCACAAACAAGAACACGGAAACAACAGCTTCTAGAGTAATTTCCTCTTTAACAGCAACATCAGCAACATTCAACATCAATCCACAGCTGTATACTACCACACTTGCCTACTACTTAACAACAGGAACCTGGCAAACTGGTTTATCATGGGCCTACTGAAACCACTGCATTGATGCTAAGATACTGGACCTACTGAAACCACTGCATTGATGCTAAGACACTTGTGGACCGAGTGAAAGTACTCCAACCACTGCATGATAGGGACCCCCCTAATAAGACCATAGACCCCTAGAGGGGAATCGCAAAATGGAGCGAAGACGGAAAAAGGAAACCACCCCAGGGAAAAC
>CASHTH010002470.1:0-48844 GCA_030341885.1 Geodia barretti | reverse complement strand
AATGATATTGGCTCGAGTGACAACCCGCCCTACTCTGTAATACTAACCGTCCTCCACGTTTTGGTATTATTCTGGAGGAAACTGGTATGGACCAGATGGGACAATAGTAGATGGTACTGATGTTCCAGGAGTTACCAGAAAGAGAGGTCTATTTGTAGTGAGACTGAAGAGGACCACCACTGGTACTGCACAAAAGGGGATATATTGGTGTTCAGTACTGGATGCTGCATCCACACTCCAGACTGTCTTTGTTGGACTGTACAACACTGGAAGAGGTAATGTTTGGTTTTTAAATGTACATTATACTGGCACTCTCTATACTCAGGGAATCTAATATTGTCTGGTGGTATGAATTTCACTCTTCATACTGACAACTCGTTCACCCTCACCTGTATCTCCACTGGTGGACCTGCTACCACTGTCACTTGGACCAGAGACTCCACCACTGTCACCCAAGGAACCCAGACTGTGTTGAATGATGGGGTGACTGCACAGTACACCCACACTCTGACAGACAGAACAGCAGGACTCTACACATGTGTAGTAGCTAACAATGTTTCAAATGTTTCAGCAAAGTTACCTGTGCAAGGTGAGATCGAGTAAGTTCCAGAGAATAGCAAAATTTTAACCATAACACTAGGTCCCTCTCCTCCGTCTAATGTGAGAGTGTCTCAGAATGGGCTGAACAGTCTACTGGTGACCTGGACACCATCAGAAGGGCCCAATGCTACTGGCTACACCGTCTACTACTACCAAATAAATGGAGGATTTAGTGGATCAGTGACAGCTGCTGCGACAGATACTAGCGTCGTCATCACTGGACTAATTGCAGGGGCAGCCTTCTCCATCAGTGTATCAGCCGACTCCAGTACACTATCAAGTTCTAGATCCCGAGGACCGGATACTTTAATAGGTATTCTCCTCTTGAGCCTTAACTGTAAATCTCATTGTTTACATGCAGTACCTGCGACCATCTCGCTCACATCTTCTCCTCCCTCCCCCATGATGTCTGGAGCTACTGTCTCGCTCACCTGCTCCATTTCCCTGCCCATAGATGTCACTGATGCCACAGGCATACGGTGGAATGGGCCTGGAGTAACTCCTACCCCAGTTAACTCTATCACCAGTGGAAAGAAGATTTCCAGTGTCCTAACTTTCAGTGGCATATCAACTTCTCAGGGTGGATTTTATAGATGTAACTTCACTCTTGGTGGATCCATCTCTGTCAATATCACTGTTAGTGTTTTAGGTAGGTGTCTGTAATAAGCAGACAGTAATGTTGCTTATGAGTTTGTCTCTTTATGCCACATTACAGATCAAGTCATCTTCTTGCCTGCTGTTAGACCAGATGTTACTATCATATCTTTATCATGGATCCCAGCATCTGGTGTTCCAGTCACTACCTACAACATCTCCTATTCAAACACTGATAAGAAGTGCTTTGACGACAATAAAGCGATGAGTATTGAAAACCAAACACTCAACGCTACTCTGGAAGAATTAGAAGAGCACACAGAGTATTTGGTGAAAGTTGCAGTTTGGTACGAAGGTCGTGTTGTTGGGAGCAACAGTATCGTGGTTACTACCAAGCCAGTAGGTACGCATTAATATGAGTGTTTTGATGCAACAACTAATTACAGTTTCATTTTCAGCTCCATCTTCCAGTCCCTCATCTGTGAGTGTGGCTGGTGTTACATCATCTGCCATCACTGTGATGTGGAGAAGTGTACCATGTATTCATCAGAATGGAGATATCACTGGCTACTTAGTCCAGTATGGAGTAATGCGGAGTGAGAACAAAGAGACCATGGAAACCAGTGAAACTGAAATTACTCTACTAAGTTTGACACCGGAAACAGACTATGAGATAAGTGTGGCTGCTGTTAACACTGAAGGAATCGGAGTTAGCACAAACACCTCAGCGACAACTTCAGCAGGTAGTTAGCTACATACTGTACGCTATAATGTCTAGAGCTAACGAATTTCTACCAGAGAGAGCTACTAGCATCAGCAATTTAGCAGTGGCAGCGCCCACAAGTGGAGCAGTTATTGGGGTTCTCCTACTAATTTTGCTCGTCACAGTTTTACTCATCGTCTTTGTCAGGTATATTATAGTAATTTTCACTAACAATTTTGACAAGAATAATGTGGAGTGTGTGGAGTACAGTCTATCAATTACTGGCATACACTAGTAGTATTGTCTGAAACATTTTGTGTTGTGAAGCATAAATGAATCACTCTTGTGTCAACATTTCATCTGTGCAGGTACAGGTCAGGAAGTGGTGATATTCACACCTCAACCAACGAGGCATATGGAAATGTGGGGGGAGGACGGAGAGAAGAGGGATATGAGCTGGTGGACATCTCTCGTGGATACCCTCCTCCTCCTCCAGCTAAACTGGAGGAGATGTATGAGGTTCCCTTGTCCTCCGCCCCTCCCCCCAGCCAGCCCCTCCCACCCATCCCTCTCCCTCATACTGATGCTGACACTGAGGAGAAAGACACTGCTGTCTATGATGTCATTCCTGGAGATATGTGACTCTACATTCATGCGCAGTGGCGTGAATTTTGACTGCACTTGTCACAATAGTTTTCTGTAGCTTAGTTCACAACTCTGATCTCAGGCATTTTGTTTTCCAAGAGTTTTTGAAACTCAACTGCCAGATCTCTAGGTGAAATTGCTGACTATTCCATGAGAATAGGGTGTTGCGTAAAGTACAAAGGGCTGAGAGAATTGCTGTGTTAAAACACAATGCATCCCTGAATGTGTTTCAAAAGAGTCTCATTGATAGATACCAGCAGAGACCACAGCAGCTAAGTTCCATGTGCTGAGTTTGCTGCCACATGTGTTGTGAAGTATGAGCATAATGATTGTAATGCCTTACCTGCCCCTGAGAGTGATGTTACATCCACACAAATCACACTCACTGATAATTTTGGCAAAATAAACGAACGAAAGCAACAAGCCGTGATAAGATTCAGAAACAAAGAGACTGACCCTAGCAATTGGTATATAGCCAAACTCATGCTGTGCTATCCTTGGTTTGACGAGCAAGCAGATTTACTAGGCCGATATGCAACCTATGAGGAGCACTATAGACAACAAATACACGAAAGCCGATATAGATGACATAAAGGTTGACGAAGATGGCCCTCCTGAGCATAATTTTGTGGAGTTGCATTGCACCATCCACTGAAGAAAGTAGAATGCAGTCTATGGCTCAACTAACTTAGGTTTCACAACAAGATTTGCAAGATAATGAGAGTATCCTAACATCAGGCCCTAACTTGCATGTAAGATTTGAGAGTGCTGCCAACCAACTACCTGACCAGTACAGAGAGTATATGAGAGGGCTAAATGAGCAGCAGAGATCCATTGTTATGTTCCATCGTGACTGGTGTAAGAAAGCTGTCCAAGCACTGAAAGAGGGCAAGCCAGTGCAACCTTACCATGTGTTCCTTAGTGCCCCGTGTGGCGTTGGCAAGTCACATGTTTATAAAGTTAGTCCATTCTGATACACCGAAATTGCTAAAACTGTCAGGTGCCTTTGAACCAAATGATTTGATTGCATTACTAACTGCCCCTACTGGTGTTGCAGCATTCAATATCAATGGCAGGACATTGCATTCAGCATTCCTACTTGGACGTAGCAAATACAGTTGTTTTCAGCCTCTTAGCCATGACAGACTAAACACGCTACAAACCAAACTGTCACGTTTGATGTTTGTGATTATTGACGAAGTAAGCATGGTTGGTTGCAAAAGACTGCAGATGATGAAGTGTTTGGTGGTGTGAGTATATTAGCTGTGGGAGACTTGTATCAGTTACCACCAGTTTGCCAAGCTCCACTGTTTAGCACTGTGAGTGACTGCTATGGTTCAGGCTCATTGTGGGTTGATCATTTCGTAATGCTTGAACTAACTGAGGTAATGAGGCAAAGAGGTGACATTGCATTCTCAGAGCTATTGTGCAGAGTTAGAACCAACAGTTACACATCTGACGATGTTAGAACTCTAAAATCTCGTGAAATAGCAGCAAATGCAGCAGATCCTACTTGGAAAATTGGAAGACATTAGAGCTGACGGCAACCTTAGATGCGCTAACATCACTGTGCTTTTGTGAGCCTTGGTTGAATGCATCTCAGCTTTCCCCTGTGTTACTGGATGACCAGATTGACATCAGATGTGATAGATCTAGAGTTACATGTGAGAACAAAGGTGGACTTCTGATGTGTGTCCCTAGCCGAACGAATCCCTCCAATATACAGAAGTTTACAGCAAATTCCATTGAAGCAGTCTCGGCTACCATTCATGTTCCAAATATAGGCAGTATTCAAATGGGTGTGGTATACCGGTCACCAAGTGTTCCCCAAACAACATTGACAACTGTAGATAGTCTTGCGAGTTGCCTTATAGATAGCCTTGTGGGTCACATTTAGATTGCCATAAGGTGCAAAGGACATCTGGGCTGATGTGGCACTAAAAATCATACGGAATGCTGTAATATACTGTGTCGTGATCAGAATAGTATGTATCGTGGACTTCAATAATAGTATTGCTAGATGAACTGAAGAATGGGTTCCTATAGTATACATGGTCTATCAGTGTGCCCTGGGCTGTCGTTGGTGACTGGACAAACTGTTTGAAATTGAAATTGGTCATAAGCCTCAAAGTAGGGGAGTTTTGGTTATGTAAAAGGTCATCATTAAAATCTCCAAGTACTAAACAAAGTGTGTTAGCTAAACATAGATTAATGTGTCAACAATCTGGACAGTAGGCAACTCACAAGACTATTTATAAGGCAACTCACAAGTCACAAGGCTCTCTATAAGTCTACAAAAGTCAGTCTATAACCTACAACTTATGTGAGTCTACCCCTGTGGAGCGGAGAACTGGACGCAGGAAAAGAGGGTAAGGGCCTACAACTCCACTACTCCCTGGTACAAGTGCCTTTAATCCAGGTAAGCCAAGTACTTCAACCTTACCCAGATATGTTTTGTCTAAACTATAACTTGCAATTGGCAAATTAATCATAATCAATGACTTTTGAAAGATGATAAGATGGTTCATATTGGAGATTTTGTGATGGTGAAAAGGGGTATTGGATAGGAATAGATGTAATGAGGGTGATATAGTCAGTGATAAAGGAACTAAGATATGTTCTGCAGTTCAGTTTCTCACTTACTCACTTCTTTTATTATGTCTTTGTCCTTTAGCAGGGTCATGGACTTCAAAGTTCCCGATTCTGTTAGTCTCCTCAACTGCAACATCGTCACCACCAGCAATCTGATGAACGGTCTCCCCGTAGGCGAATGCGAACACCGTTCTCTGTTCTCCATCCTCGTCATACAGGAGCATGAGTTTGGCCGTGGTATATATGTGGTGGGCAAAGATCGAACCTTTGCATCATCATGCAGTCCATCTTCGAACATTTGCCGAGACAGTCGGTATGTGGTTCAACTCTAGCCTTGCACTGCAGGCACGATTCGTACGTGTCGAAGTATGCAACTGTGACGTTGTTGATCACCCACAACTCGTCATCTCTGTCTCCTTGCTCAGCCACAGCTTCTATGTCCTCAATTGGGATGATTTCTGAGTCTTCCTTGGCCATCGTGAGGTATTTCGTGCTCTGATACTCTCGGACCATGAAATTCTTCAGGCAGTAACATCAATCTGCATTCACGTTCCCTCCCAGACACTGACTCGACCTGTACCACTTCCGTCTGCAACACAAACATCCAGTTTTACTCTCCCCCCTACTTGTGTTTCGTCCTTTAGTTCCACGACCTTGATGTTCACTGTGACCTTCTGGAACACATCCAAGCTCTCGAGTGACGAAAGTATTACGGTTTTTGATGCTGTTGCGATGTCGGCTATCAACGATGCAACATACAACTTCTTGGGAGATTGCTTGATTAGTGTAGATCTCTTCGGCATCACCTCATACCCCTCACCCTGACGAGCAGGTTAAACCTCGCAATTTTCAAGCTCTACTGGTATGTTCTTTTGATGATAGTCGTTCAACTTTCGTTGCTGCATTCCCTGAAACCCCACCAGTCGAATTTGGGATGTTTCATCTGCCAGCAGACCGTCGAGAACATGGCCTTCCCTCCTTTCTTCACAGGTGACAACGTCACTACTGCACTGTGGACATGGGTCCATTGACGTAATCAATGTTCTCTATCTCGTCGTGACTCCTTTTTTTTTAGCCAACTGGAGTATATACGGACCCGACGCGTAGCGACTTCCGGCCGGCCAAGCCCAGAATCACTCCACGCGATGCGCGCTTACTAATTAAGGCAACGCCCACTCATTCAAGCGCACTCTACGTACAGTGTGCGTTACCGTGCAAAGAGAACTTGCAGAGCAGCCAATGGGGGAACGGGCGGCACATACACAAAGAGAATCAATTCCCGCGCAAAAAAAAGAGCGGCACAGTGAAAGGGGAGAGTGTACTCGCGTTAGCTGCAGTGATTGGTAGAGTGAGAGGTATCGCAGAGCCCACACAAATTTGCAGCCTAGGCAGAGTGCTCTAACCTGAAGTACCAGGGCAGTTAAACTGGCAAGGTTCAAACAATACCATTCTTACAGAACAGGCACAAACTGCCTTGTCATTAGAGACCTTGCTATCATTGTCTCACCATGCAACGCCAAAAACCTACCAGTGGCGGTGATGGTGTAGATTATCTCATAGAGAGGTCTCCCTCCACCATTGTCAGGAGGAGACCTGGAGAGGACGGCTGATGTGTTGGTCACATTTGACACTCTGACATCAGATGGAGGTCCTGGAGACTCTGTAATCAATTATTGCATATAAACATCATACACTACCAAATAAAGGTATTGTGTAAACGCACTGGTTTTCAAAATTATGAGCAACAACATTTTTGAAAACTTGATACTACTATGCAAATATTTTTCCGATTATTATTTAATATTCGTGAGTTCGGGTCCCTATGGGAGCAGAAAAATGCACATAAAAGAGAAGTCGTGGACACATTAATTTTGCCCACACTTGCGCACTTACTTTGCACGGTTCTACAGGGTTAGTAACCACTTATTGGGAGCCAGAAATTCATATCCTGTCATAATATCCAAACAAGTTAACAAGCTAAGCTGTAAATGTGAATCTAGTTTTGCACTCCTCCACCAAGGGAGTTGCTCTACTTGATTGACCACCGTTTCTATGTTTGGCAGCACCACACTGTCAGCAGCAACCATCTGCCACAATGGGATGAGCTGTAGAACGTACAGGTCAAAAATAGTAAATAGTGTTATCATGTGCCCCCCTAATAAGCTCAATTATACATGTCTTACGTGTACAGGGGACGGACGGCCCCTCATAAGGAGCTCTGTAGTAGTCCTGGAGACATGGACAGAGGCTCAGAGCAGTTCCAGTCCCCTCACTGTTAGCTGGACATGTCTCACATGGTCCATTACCCAACCCTGATGAGAAAGTTCCCTCTGGACACTCTGCAAAAGAACATTACATTCAAACAGTTGAAATGAAAAGCACTAAAGTGCAAACCCTCGGCGAACTGGGCACCGCTAATTGATGGGCTGGGCTGCTATTAGTATGTAGTATACTCATGGTCTCCCGCTAGTAGCGTCTGACACGGGCTAGCTACAGTTGTAGATAGCATGTGGGAGTCGATACACGCCCTTAGTTGTGACTTCTCGTGCCTTCAAGATACACAGAGCAAGCGGACCTGAGCCTGTTGAAAATATAAGCGCATGCGCATTTTCCGCAGCGATAAAAATGGCCGACTAGCATTAGCCGTTCAATGGCGGAAGCGCTCTAGCTTTGCAACGAAGCATTTTCAGAGAAAACCGTTCCAAATTTCTGACCTTCATTGCCCGTTAGGTAGGTCGTATCGTTTGCGAGAAGAAAAGACATTCGAGAAGTGAGATTGAGAGTAACAGACAGACAGACAAACCCAACTACAGTACCCTCGCTGCGCATGCGCGCCGAGGGTAATAACCATGTGACATACCTGAGCACATATCGTGACTACTGTTTAGCTGATATCCAGGTTTACAGACGCAAGATTTATTCACCTGCCACTCTCCCCTAGGACCACATATGAGAATAGGATTAGCTCCAGACTCTGTGGAACTGTTCTCTATACACTCTCCCTCCACTGAAAGTGAGCCTTCCAGAGACTGGGATTCAATTGCCTCAGGTCTGGAGATGAGCTCTGATGTCTCCTCTGGACACATATAGTAGAGAACTAGAATTCTTGTGAGAGTAACACAAGTTCTCAAGTCAACAACTCCCAAGTAAACACCACCTGTGGTACCCAATTCAATATCATAAAAGTGAACAAAGGACATTACTCCACTAGTAACATCAGGAGAGACTCGACCAACTCGGACATAATTGTTGGTGTTAGTTGCTCCATTTCTGTCAATGGCTGAAGTCTCCCACTTGTACAGTTCAAAACTCTGCCTGCACTGTCTACTGATATCACATCCATTGAGAGTTCCTTCAAACTGAACAGTCACTTTCCTCAGTCTCTCTACTTTTCCTCCTGGTAGCACTGTGTTGATGTGCTGTGTGATGAGCCAGTTCTCTTGACCTCCCTCACTGAATCCGCACACTGCCACTCTCCCATCACATGTGGCTGTTCCAGTTTGACTCCACTGGAGAGCAATTTCGTAATATTACGTAGTATGTGAATAAATTGTCCTTACCTCAGTTACTAGATCGATAGTATTGTTATTGTCCCTATCCAGGCTTTGCCACGGTACATTAGCGTCGCCACTTTCCTGAAGGAGGCGGTTATAGTCTCTTGAGTCCATGAGAGGTCGTTCATTGACAGAGTACATTGGGCGGTTGGCAAAGAACGGATTTGGGTCTCCATTAACGATCTCCTCAGTACATATCGCTACACCATCTCCTGGAGCTTGGTCCTGGACACAGCCTGCATGACTAGTCAATAGCACTGGCCAGAGCACCACCAAAGTAAAAGTTTTGATCCTCACAGAATACACCATCAGTCACCTCGCTCTACTAATAGTATACGCAACTGCACACTCAGGACTATGGAGTTGCTCTTTGTGTGTCCCAAACTGTGTACATTCAGCATTAGCTCTCAGATGCCTGACATAGCTACCATTCCACCTCCGCTTTTGGGTTCATATTTTTAGTTATGAAGCGGATTCATGATGCAGGCAAAAGCAACTATGTCATAAAGAATGTGTGGTGTCTATAATTCTCTTTTATCCCTCATGCCAATAGCAATGTTTGCCTGGTCAGAGTGACGCATGGCACAACAATTGTTGCATTGCATGTGTACCTAGGGATTTAAGCACACGACACAGCCACATTGTTTTTTTCTGTAGAGCTTTACATAGCCAGTCTTGGATTACCTCAGGAGAACTGCGGGCGAAAGAGACATGTTGGAGGTGTGACAGAGACCACTTGAATTCTATACAAGTGGAAAAATCATTTCTTCAAAATGAATGGGGATATAGGGATGGCCTGAAGCACCATAAAGGAAGAAACAAGGGGTCATTACAAAGCAAAGATGCACAAAGCTACATGACACCATCCCTATATCTTTGTCTCACATTAAACTTTCCCTATAAACAATAAAACAAAGATATAGGGATGGTGTCATGTAGCTTTGTGCATCTTTGCT
The DNA here is from genome assembly GCA_030341885.1 of Geodia barretti. Lineage (NCBI taxonomy): Eukaryota > Metazoa > Porifera > Demospongiae > Tetractinellida > Geodiidae > Geodia > Geodia barretti. Next base: position 39,200 of record CASHTH010002470.1, on the reverse strand, counting down.
GTGTAATGACCCCTTGTTTCTTCCTTTTTGGTGCTTCAAGCCATCCCTATATCCCCCTTCATTTTGAAGAAATGATTTTTCCACTTGTTTCCACTATTTTTAACTGCTTATGACAACACTGCATTTTCAGTCACCTGATGTTCATGGGTATGTTGTAGAGATAACTGATGAAAGCAGTAGCTAATGGGCTGCTGCGCCTGAAGCGGGGTGTACGCAGTGTCTCCAACAAGGACGCAATTAGGTTGTGGCACACGGTGGCGATTTCATGGGCAGGCTTCAGTAATCAGATTACGCTATTAGCTACCCGGGGGACAAAGAATGAAGGCTAATTTGTACGCCCGGTAAGGCTCGCGTAACCCGGCGCAGACTGCCACGTGCAAATCAACAGCTAAAAGCAAGCTAGCCAGTTATAAATGTGTATACTGACTTACAGAAGGCGCTGGAGGATGAGAGGTCCTCTGCAGGCATCCTGGCTTTTTCTCGTGGAGCGAGACTATGTAATGCGCGCGCACCGCATTGGAAACGCCCTCCTCGGCGCATGCGGCTCACTGATGCTGAGTTAGCAAATGGCGTTGTTCAGTGACTACCGTGGAGGAGCTCAACGATCTACCGTAGTGACTTGCGGCAAGAAAGAGACGATCGCTTGATGTCCGTGCACACCTCTGGCGAATCTGGAAACGTTTGATGGAAAAATCAGCACTTCAACTATTTTCGGTAACGAGATAGCGGGTTTACTGAAGAGAAGATGAAGAATATGATGATGATGATGATGATGACACGAAAATCGTGAAATCGCGTAAGAACCAATCCTCTCGTGGGGAACTGAGGGCACGTAGGAAGTCTTGGGGAGTATGTATAGCTAGGTATTGGCCTGTAGACTATTGCTAGCGATTTTCAAGCAATGGTGAGTCTTTCTCGCCAAGTTTTGTACGCGGATCACGTGAGATTTCACCCGCGTCATCCCTATATAGAGCGTCTACCGACGCTCTGATAGTACCAATGGTTCTGACCATTGCCCTGGGTGCATGTTCGACTGATGGCCCTATAGAGTTACTGTTTATGTCAGCAAGTGACCTACATGTTATGACAAACTTTTATTACAAAGGATATTTAGCATGTCGTAGCTAGTTTAGGGATGACAATGGTTCTTAGGTATGTGGTGGATGATATACGTTAGAAATTGTAATTACTACACGGAAGATGATATAGTATGATGTCACTGTATACTCTCACTCGGTATTGTAGAACCAACTCCTACATACCTGTGCCATAGCACAGTGGTTTGAGGTTTGCCTTTGTATTATGATTTGAACCTCTACCACCTGAGTTGCCCCAATAGTTGGTGGCTAGCTATATAGTCTGTGTGTTGTTGTTTCCAATCCCACCCAGGGCAGTTTTTTTTCCTTGGAGAAAAAGAGGTGTCCTAGATGTAGTTTGTTTGTGTGCTTTGCCTTTGCCTTAATATACTCATTGTTGACAAAATTGTGGCAGATTACATTGCTTTTCGACCTTACACAGGATGAGAAACACACTGGCTGGTCATTAGAATAAGATCATCTCCAGCATTCGAATAAGAAGAGATCAGTTTCAAAGATAGGTAGCTAGTTGGAGGAGGTTCGGTACAGTTGAACCACCCCGAACTCATGTGAAAGAACTCTACACACCTTCTTGTCTCTGTGATGATGTGGTTCGAGAAGGTTCGATACGCTTGAACCACCCAAACCAGTGCATAAGCACCCTGCACACTTGGAGTCTATTCGTGTCTAGAATTATATGACTTGTGACTCTAGTGAGTATTTAATTCTCATTCTGTATGATGTCGTTCCAGTCCAGGAAGTAGGCCGAGGCGAGGATCTGCACGCGACCGTCCCACAGGACGGTCTTCAGGCCCAGCTCGTAGCGTTCCCACAGCAACGCCAGCGCTTCCTGCGCGCCCCGCGGCGGGTGGAGTGTCCGTTCGGACGAAGCGGATGCCGGCGTCCGCTGGAGCGGGACGCAACAGTCTCTGTCTCTCTGTTCTTGTACTATTTCAGTTATGTATGTGGCTGGTTAAGTGTTAAAATCCCCATATTAATTCTTACAGAGGCTCTGTACACTTGTGTCCGTGGTTGGTTAAGTGTTAACTTCTGGAAAGAGGACAACCTCCCTATAAACTACACAATATGCATTATGTTCCCTCCAATGTTGCATTCGTATAATGTTATAGGTGTAGATGATAACAGGAGCCTGACACACACACTTTCTTGATAGAAACTACACACAAAATTACGTTTGTGAAACAATGCAAGCTGTATAATAATACAAGGTCTTCAAAAACAGTCGTAGTCTAATTAACCAGTTCATACTCTGGGTCTTCGTGTGTGCCACCCTTACACACTGAATATGCTTCATTGGGATACACAGGAACTTGAACTCTCATATTATGTCCGGACACATTGTGCACGCCATATGCTTTGTTGGGCTCCATAATCTCCATCCCATCATCATACATCTGCTGTGATAGTTGACCCGGCATATCTGAAATGTAAGGATATTTCTGCAGCTTTAGCTTTTTAGTTTTTTTCTATACCAGATATGGATGTCTGTTCTCCTTTCTTCATCTTTGACTTTTTCCTGCACATTTGAATGCCCAGATTCAAGCTACCCCAGATTATACAGTTTTAGGGTACATATAAAGTGGGTTACTCAAGACCGGATTGACCATTTTTCATATTTCATCATACATTCTGCCAACCACGGAGGATAGAAGACAAGCAGAAGAATGAAGAGTCAGTACCGAAAAGGTAAGATACAAGGGGTCGTTCCACAGCAAAGACAAGCAAAGCTGTTTAATAATAATTATGTTAGACTCGCAGGTCCCGATTGTTTTAGCGTAGAGTTCCGTACGTTCATAACCCCTCCAGAACGGATACCCCGCTACTCCGTATAACGGACAGTAAAACCAATCCCAAATGCTTTTCAACGTAGAAAAAAAACCCGCGTAACGGACAGTTTGCCGCACCCTCTGCCAGCGAATACTAGTATATAGGCGAATGCATGGCATTTTTGGCGAGCGGGAGCGAGCACACAATGATTGTATCTGCACGAGCCATCCTATTTACAACTTGAACCTTAGAACCACGAAGATTGGAAAGAAGTATAGACAGCGTCGGTCATGTATCGAAAAACGCAGCGAATGTCAGCGAATAGACGAGAGTTTTCTAATCGATACGACAGCTAGGCGGCGTGTAAAAATTTTGAGAATCGGTAATTCCCTATAACGCAAGCGACGCTGATACAGACGAGCCTCTCTCTGCTCAGGAGTCTCACGGGCACGATGTTCTCTTTCCCTCTCTCTTCGACGATGAAGGGCATATTCTTGGGACTGATCATGATTGCGAGAGTATAAGCTTATAATATGCATAATTATACGCACGACAACAGCATGTGAAAATTTTGAAGCGCGTAAAACCCCTCCATAAAGGACACCCCGCTATAATGGACAAAATGTTGTGGCTCTAAGTTGCCTGCCTTAGAGGGGTTCCACTGTATTCTAGTTGTTTAGTTGTGGCACTGACCAGTAGATGTAGGCAACAAGACTGGCCACAATGATAGCGAGGAAGATGATGATGACCACAAGGACAGTAACAGCAATGGCAGTGACTGGTGGGTCAGATTTGGAGTCAGGTGACGGCTCTCTCAGAGATACTGTCACTGGAGATGAGAAATCCCCTCCTCCAACTGACGTCACTGCCTGCACCTGTGAGCATGACACAACACAACCAAGTGTAAACATGACTGATAATGAATATTAGATATGTAAGCACCTAAGCCCTGGCACGGACAGCTTATCCATCAGTCTCTACAACGACAGTGCATGCAGGACACACTGTAAATACATGGAGGGTGCAATTTATAAACTTGATACAAAATTGACTCCTTCTCTCTTGTTGTGTATTGTTCGCAAGCACAAGTTAAAACACCATAACTAAATGTTGACTGTGAGCCAAGGGTTAAACTGGCCTGATAGTACAAGAAAACTGAAATACCCCACGATTTACCCTTACAGTAACATTGTAGTCCATGTTGATCTCTCCGTAGTTGGAGACATCAATAGTCAAGACGTCCAACTCCTTCAATCTGGTGACCAGTTGCCCAGAGTCAGCTGTGGATATGATGACATTGTAGTAGAGAATGACTCCATTGGGAGGAACTGGAGAAGACCAGCTCAGCACTCCATTCTCTCCCACCACAAACTCCATCACTGTCCCTCCAACTGCATGGGGTGTGTAGACAGTAAATGTGTTTATTCATTCACAAAAACAACCCAAGGGAGGTAGAGAATGCAGCCTTATATAGCTTTGGCATCATACTGAACAGTTCAGCAGGTCAAAAGCACAAAACAACATACATATGGTAGCTTGGGAAAAACAAACAACAGAAACGCTAACACACGCTACGAAGAATGCATAACAGCATGAGTACTACCCAATAATTATAGCCAGGAGTATGACCACAATGAGTGGCAATTCAAAAGGGTTTTAACCTTAGTGGTTCAGCATTTATCGTACTGATTGTGATAATAACTGCTGATTTCCTAAGGATGTTCCTAGCTGTGCAATATGCGTAGGAAAGCTTTTAGGCACTTCCTCCACCTATGTGGCTTACAATACACTGACCTCCTTCCTGAGTGGTGGCAGTGGTACTGAGACTCCTGGCATTGATATTGTTGTCCTGAGAGGAGACATCATTCTCAGCAGATACAGAGAATGTGTAGAGGACACCAGGAGTCAGTCCAGTCACAATGGTCTCTGTATCATTCACCTCACTCACCACCACTCTCTCTCCTCCACTTCCTCCACTGTCTAAGTACGAATCATAAGTGAGGTATAAAAATAGAAAAAAATCATCGACCTCCCTTTTTCCAGGAAAAACGGTGGGGTAACTAATTTGCAGCATAGACAGATTGCTCTCTGGATAATCTGAAGTGCCAGGGCACAGTTAAACTGGCATGGTTCATTCTTATAGAACAGGCACAAACTGTCTTGTCATTAGAGATCTTGCTATCATTGTCCTGCCATGCAATACCAAAAATTAAACGTACCAGTAGCAGTGATGATGTAGACTATCTCATAGAGAGGTCTCCCTCCACCATTATCAGGAGCAGACCAGGAGAGGATGGCTGATGTGTTGGTCACATTTGACACTCTGACATCAGATGGAGGTCCTGGAGACTCTGCATGTGAGATACAGACAGATGCCTAATAAGGCATGTTATAGACGTGCAATAATTACCTAAACAATCAACTAACAGCCCAACCCCCCAAGTGCCGACCTTCCTAGGAAATACAAGGATAAGTACGGCTTTTTAACAAAAGTACGTATAATGAAAAGCACTGAAGTCAAGTGCAAACCATTGGCGATCTGCGCATGAGCGATACTGCTAATTGATGGGCTGGGCTTCTAGTATGCGTTTACTCGTGGTCTCCCGCTAGAAGCTTGCAGAGAGTCTGACATGGGCTAGTTACAGTAGTAGATAGCATGCGAGAGTCGATAATATACATGTCATCCGTTGTGATTTCCTGAGCCCCCAAGGTACACAGAGCGAGCGGATCTGGTCGCGGTAGGCTCAGTGCAATTATGCAATTGGCATTTTCGCTTGTTTTCACGGCCTATCCCTCAAACGAAGTCGTTTCAGGAAAATCACACTTTTATTTTCGGGCTCGGGTAGTTACATGAAGCCGTTAGTATTGCAAATAGGCCGCCTCGTAGCCTGTAGTGCTAGAATAAGAGTCGACACACGCACACACACACACACACACACACACAGACAAACAGACTACTGTAACCCTTCATGCGATGGGGTCCGAGAGTTAATTATGAAGATGGTGGAGTTTGATTATATATATTTAGGAAAAAGGGCAGAAGGGTAGAAGACATGTATTCATCAGAATAAGGCAAGTTGTATGCATTTAGACTTGCAATAATTATCCAAACAATCAACTAACAGCCCCCCAAGTGCCGACCCTTCTAGTACAAGGATGAACAGTACTACTAAGTAGCTATATTATGGGGATGGTGAAATTTAGGCAAAAGGGCAAAAGTGTAGAAGAGAAGTCATTCATCAGATGGATGTCCTGCAGACTCTGCAATAGGTGCATGCAATTTGTAAACAACAAACCCTACAATGTCGACTTCATCTAATTTAAATATTTCCAGCCCCTGACAGTCTGGTTTTTGTGTAAACACACTGGTTTTCAATATTAAACTTAATTCTACATCATGTTTTACGTGTACAGGGGACGGACGGCCCCTCATAAGGAGCTCTGTAGTAGTCCTGGAGACATGGACAGAGGCTCAGAGCAGTTCCAGTCCCCTCACTGTTAGCTGGACATGTCTCACATGTGCCATCACCCAGTCCCGATGAGAAGGTTCCTTCTGGACACTCTATAGGAAACATGGAGAATACAAAATGAAAAGGCACCACATCCTGGACACTCTGCATGAAAAAAATCAGGCAATTTAGATAAGTGACGTACCTGAGCACTTATCCTGACTACTGTCTAGCCGATATCCGGGATTACAGAGACATGGTTTTATCACCTGCCACTGTCCCCTAGCACCACATATGAGAATAGGATTAGCCCCAGACTCTGTGGAACTGTTCTCTACACACTCTCCCTCCACTGAAGGTGAGCCTTCCAGAGACTGGGATTCAATTGCCTCAGGTCTGGAGATGAGTTCTGATGTCTCCTCTGGACACACATAGTAGAGAACTAGAATTCTTGTGAGAGTAACACAAGTGGTCAAGTCAACAACTCCCAAGTAAAAACCACCTGTGGTACCCAATTCAATATCATGATAGTCAACAAAGGACATGACTCCAATAGTAACAGCAGGAGAGACTCGACCAACTCTGATGTAATTGCTGGTGTCAGTTGCTCCATTTCTGTCAATGGCTGAAGTCTCCCACTTGTATAGTTCAAAATTCTGCCTGCACTTTCTACCGATATCACATCCATTGAGAGTTCCATTAAACACAACAGTCACTTTCCTCAGTCTCTCTCCTCCTCCTCCTGGTAGCACTGTGTTGATGTGCTGTGTGATGAGCCAGTTCTCTTGAGCTCCAACATCGAACCCACATGCTGTCACTCTCCCAGCACATGTGGCACTTCCAGTTTGGGTCCACTACAGGACACCAGATTCCTTTCAAATTACAATCGCAAGTAGCTAAAACTTACCCGCGTAACATCTTCGATGGTGTTGTTATTATCCCTATCCACACTTTGCCACGGTACATACGCGTCGCTATTTTCCTGAAGTAGGCGGTTATAGTCTCTGGAGTCCATGAGAGGTCGTTCATTGACGGAGTACACTGGGCGGAGGGCAAAGAACGGGTTCGGCACTCCATTAACGATCTCCTCGGTACATATGTCTACACCATCTCCTGGAGCTTGGTCCTGGACACAGCCTGCATGACCGATCAACAGCACCACCACCGCCACAAGACCAGGAACGATTCGTTCAGAAAACACCATCACTGCGCTCTCCTTGCCTGTATAGTATTTGTTGGGCGTCTATGGCCTTCCAGTTCTCAGTGTTGCCAACCCTACCGAATTACCGGGATTTTCCCGATTTTTTAGCTTCTCCTACCGGCTACCGTCCGAGCTAGGTTTTCCCCCTCTCTTTTTTACCGCCGCCGCGCCCGTATGGACAGCGCCCCCACATTACTCTTGCGCACGCGCGTGACACGTGAGTTCAGCATACGAGACGCTGTCCTGCTGACTGGGCAGGGAGCCTATATGAGCATTCCAGCGGTGATAATGGACAGGCAGCCATCTTTATCATCGTCCTCTCGTGGTTTCTGCTTTGTATAAGTCACTCTCAAATTATTTCTAGCTAACTGTGTAGGTATCATGTGTTTTCTGTTGTTGTAAAATTAAATTCTCCCTTTTTTTTACTTGCATGGGGTTGGCAACCCTGAGTTCTTCCTGCGTGGCCCACGGCTCTGATACCACAACACACCGGTAACAGGAGCAATCACGACGCGCATGCGCAAAAGTGGAAGAGAGGGTAAAGCAGATGTTTACAGTACGGTAGTACTTAGTACTAGTAGGCGAATGCATGGCATTTTTGGCGAGCGGAAGCGAGCTTACAAATGGGGTCTAATCGTATGGGTCACTCTTGTGTGTGCACAAAACAGTGAGATACATACAGGTCTGGAGATGAGTTCTGATGTCTCCTCTGGACACACATAGTAGAGAACTAGAATTCTTGTGAGAGTAACACAAGTGGTCAAGTCAACAACTCCCAAGTAAAAACCACCTGTGGTACCCAATTCATATATCATGAGAGTCAACAAAGGACATGACTCCACTAGTAACATCAGGAGAGACTCGACCAACTCTGACATAATTGTTGGTGTTAGTTGCTCCATTTCTGTCGATGGCTGAAGTCTCCCACTTGTATAGTTCAAAACTCTGTCTGCACTGTCTACTGATATCACATCCATTGAGAGTTCCCTCAAACTGAACAGTCACTTTCCTCAGTCTCTCTCCTCCTCCTCCTGGTAGCACTGTGTTGATGTGCTGTGTGATGAGCCAGTTCTCTTGAGCTCCCTCACTGAATCCACACACTGTCACTGTCCCAGCACATGTGGCTGATCCAGTTTGAGTCCACTGGAGAGCAATTAAATAAATAATGTTGAGTATTGTCCATGGGTCCCTTACCTCAGTTACCGGATGGATAGTATTGTTATTGTCCCTATCCAGGCTTTGCCATGGTACATAAGCGTCGCCACTTGCCTGAAGCAGGCGGTTATAGTCTCTGGAGTCCATGAGAGGTCGTTCATTGGCAGAGTACATTGGGCGGTTAGCAAAGAACGGATTGGGCTCTCCATTAACGATCTCCTCAGTACATATCGCTACACCATCTCCTGGAGCTTGGTCCTGGACACAGCCTGCATGACCAGCCAATAGCAGCGGCCAGAGCACGACCAAATTAAAAGGTGCGATCGTCACAGAATCCATCAATCACCTCGCTCTACTAACAGTATACGCAACTGCACACTCAACTGCACACTCAGGATCATTGAGTTGCTCTTTGTGTGTAATGTCCCAATTTGTGTACATTCAGCATTAGCTCTCAGATGCCTGCACATACTCTTCCCTCCTCCGTTATTGGGTTTATTATTTTTAGTTATGGAGCGGACTGACGATGCAGGCAAAAACAACTTTGCCATAAAGAATGTGTGGTGCAGTGTCTACAATTCTCTATTAAATCTAGGTTAGATGCCGAGTCCAGGAAACGACGCGCATTAGAGAGCCGCGGGGGCCCTGAGCTGTCGGCGTTCGAGCGCAGCGAGGACGCTACTAAAGGGCCCCCAAGGCGCTCTAATGCGCGTAGCTAGTTGATGAAGCGACTAACCGCCATGGTAACGCAAACCAAACGCGCGTTGGAGAAATGGCGACAGGCTTCGATATCTTCGGAGAGACTGTCCGCGACTGGCTTGAAGTAACAGACAACGATGAGGCTGAGCCCGAGTCTCTTGTCTTGGCAGCGAGCGACGACTCCCAAGACCCCGCCCAACAGCCAAATGCGCGTGCGCAACAAATCAACACTGCCAGCCACTCCCACTCTCCCGCTTTGCTCCTGCGCGCGTTAAATTACGTAATGAGTGGCACGCGGCGCCTTTATAATAAGGGAGCGGGGTCGCACGCTTTCCCGGATTGTCCTCCGGAAAAGTTGGATGCCGAAAAAAGACCGTGCCCAAATAAAAAGACCATAACCAAATTAAAAGCCACACCTGAATGAAAAGACCATACCCAAATAAAAAAGACAATGACCCAAATGGAGAGACTGTACCCAAATTTATAGACCACTGCATAATTTGACACCCCATAAAAAGCACAGCAAATCGTTTTTGGCTTCCACAAACACTATAAAGGATCATTCTAGACACATCTGACATGTGTTCACATGGCTCCCGAAATACACCATCACAGCTGCACTTGTCCATAAGCAGTATTGTGAGAAGTGGGAATGTTGTCCTTTATATGCTTCATTGGAGGTGAGGTGAATGTCTTGTGAACCCTTGACCTCTCCCACCTCCTCATAGGTGACTGATGGAGGGTGGGAGGGGGAGAGTAGGAGGTGGGGCCAGACAACCTGCCCTCACTCTCTGTATGAGGTACAGTCCCACCACTCCCAGAAGAACTCCAATAGTTAGAAACACAACACTGCACACAACACCAACAATGACTACTGCAGTTTCATCATCCTCGATTATTCCAGATTCAGTCTCATACTCTGAATAAAAAGGTCCAACATAATATTAAATTACCTTTGGTTTTCTCCTCAACACATTGAGGTGTGGTAGCATTTTAACTCATTTCGTTACTGATTATCAGCTCAAGAGCTGTTCTGGCAGAGCAAAATGTATAAAGGTTGCACTAGTAAATTCAGCCACCCAACTATTACGTAGAGTATGAGTGTATGTAAGTCACTTCGGGCATGCCTCCATGTTACACATGCTAATTGGCAGGGTCAGTGAGCCGCCTTATCTGGCTAATTATGACCGGAACGGGTCATTCTGCTGAACATATCACCCAGACAAGGCAGCAGCCAGAACATTATATTGCAGCCATTCTTTCTATTCTCTATGGCTAGTATGCTATAAATGTACTTTTCATGTCTTTCGTAGTTCATGGTCTAGTCTAATTCCTAGCCCTGTCCACACTTCATTATCCACGATTTATATGAAGTAAGAACCTATATTTATTACAATATATTTCTGATGTGTTGCAGGTTTGAAAACATGTTCAATAAATCTCGTAGAAATTGATTCCCATCTAGTTTACTGAGTGCCTGCAGCGCTGTTGTTTCGCACTCGGAACACTACAATTCAAGGGCCCTCAAGTTTATAATGCAGATATTATTGTACATTAGATTTCTGTCTAACTAGTGTGTATATAAGTGCACAAACCTTGGCAGGAATCTCCAGAAGAAGGTCTAGAGAATCCATCGATACAAGCTGGAAGAGATATTGCATATAATAGATGAGATAACCAATACAGCAGCTTTTAAGCTACGGCCTACATGATTCAACTCTGTCGTGTGAGACTTAAACACATGCCACTTCAAATGTATGGGGGCACGCAACATGTGGAACACTATTATCATACCCATACAGTTGCATCTCACACAACAAGATTGTATCGTGTATCATGGCACTTATCAATTCATAGAATGCACACACATACATATGTACATGTATATAATATGCTTACAGACCTGTACATCCTCTGTCTGGGTCACTGGTGGAAGTGGAACCGTTCACAGGAGTCGCTGCATTAGTCCCACACTCACAGACACCTGGAGGACTGGAGAGCTCTCTGCCACTGAAGTCAGGACACATGACACAGTCTCCTTCGTGTAGTAACATGTCCTTTGGACAGTCTGCAGGTTGAAAAAAAGATAGCTGAATGCTATACACACCAGTTCAGGGAAACCCATAAAATGTAAGGTTGAAAAAAATACAGTTGATTGTTGTACCATGGATTGTTTTAGGGAAAACAATAAAATATAAGGTTGAAAAATATATAGTTGTTTGTTATACATCATTTCAACTTAATCCATGGATTGTTTTAGAGAAAGCAAAAAGATCTAAGGTTGAAAAAATTGTTCAGTGCTGCACACCATATCCATTGGCAAAACATAAATTCTATAAGGTTGCAAAAATATTTTGCCCAGCCCACCATCACAGACATCTACGGACGCAGTGCTATGCGAACTATACGCTGCCCTTTGAGAAACGTGGTTCGGTGGTAGATTCATGGGTAAGGGGAGGAACTAGAGCTGTTCCCAGCCAATGCTCTGGACCACCTGTCAGCTTCAGTGCGGGTCCGGGATTCGAACCGGGCACCAATGCTGTGAGTCCCCACGTCCCTAACCACTTAGCCACTTGGGCTGGCCACGAGAGCTGATGAAAAAACATTTCTCTTATATCTACACGCATATTACATCATTATAAAAATGACCTAGACGGGGATCAAACCGTAGACCTCACGATCCGCTGTATGTCTTTATCCACCAGACCACACCCAATACTTGATGGAGAAGTCTTACACTGTACATATAACAACTAAGGTGGAAACCTTCAGTGTACAGCTAATTGGGTTGGGTTGCAGTATTGTCTCTCGTAGCACTCTGACACAGGCTAGCTACACTGCTACATACCATGCACCTGCTGGAGTTAACACTTAACCAGCCACGGACACACACGGACACATGTGTCCAGAGCCTCAATAATGTCCATACGAATTTATTGAGGGTTATGTAATACTAGGCACTAAAACTTATCACATAAATTCCTGCTTATTGAGAAAGATATTCATGGCGTCCAAAGGGTCAGTAATCGCCCAGCGTTGCAACTTATGGTGTATCAAAACGTATGCAAATCAAGCAAATCTGTACGAGGTAACCTGTGCTAACAAGACTCGGTGTGACAACAAGACTCGGTGACTTACTGTTACAAGGACCATCGTAGGTGGAGATACTCCCATCACTGGTGACCAGAGCTGAGTTACAGGTGCAGGAACCCTCAGGATCATCAATGTTTCTACTACTGCCTTCTGGACATGGCTGACACTCCCCCCCTACCCTGAAATAACTGGTGTTGCACACTGCCGCATGTGGAGACAGAGAGAGGAAGAAAGAAGAAGAAGAAGTGAGTTATAAATTAATATAGAACCACCTTAAAAATCTTACCCTAAAATATATACATAGCTGCATGGTGTGGTATATGGCGTGTGGAGGGAAGGAAGAAGGTATATACAATATAGAGAAAATGGGAAGAGCTTTTATAGCAAAGTTGTAAGTGGGGAAATACAGAGCCACCTTTAAACTACACTGCCTGCCTCCAACCCCTCAAAATGGGTCTGTGAAACACAAGAAATTATTGAGAGAGAAAAACCAAACTCACAGTTGCAAGGTTCAGTTGGGCTTTTGAAGGATTCTCTGTAGTAACCAGTTGCACACACTGAATGAAAAGAAATATGCGAGTTGTGAACAGGAACATATGAATTTATGGCGAGCAAACACAATTACAGAGTTACAGTTGCTCAGCATACAAATATTCTTATGCATGAAACACCTGCACATTCAGACGACTAGTAGGTCGACCCATTTAACTCTCCAAACACACACAATTGGTGAATTTTTCTTGACACAACTTCTCACGTACTTGAGCAGATGGTGGTGGTGGTGGTAGGACTCGATTCATCGTTGACAAGGTTCCCGTTGCAGGTACAGGATATCATGTCATCTCCAACCTCTCGAGCACTTCCTGATGGACACGGATCACACGCACCTCCCGACTTGAGGAAGTTTTCAGCACATTCTAGTGAGGAGCCAAGAATAGATAGAGAAACGGTGAAAGCATATCGACTCACTCTCTACTCCAGCACCTGAACCTCCCAGAATGTGAAAAGTGACTTAAATTTAAAAAAATTTGTTATAAACTATCCCAACAAGTTTTATTATGGCTCGCACGTACAATATTGCATAATGGCTATGTTGTACATACATACGTACATCATACACATTCTCGTTAGACCGACGAGTCAGGAATGGGAGTAGCTAAGTAGACAAGGGAAAATGTTTTTTTTTAATCAACTATGGCTCTTACATAATGTGTACACACATCACAAGTTTGTGAAATGCTACACATGTAACATGCCTAATAGAGACTAAACACATTTTCAAGCAAGAATTAACAATGAATTTTTACGATGTTTAGGAAATGGTGTAGCTCTTACGGCCACATGATGGTCCAGTGTAGCCAGGTGTACACCCGCAACCAGTCCTGTCAGAGTTAGGGACTTGGCCATTGGTACACATCTCACACTGTTCGTTTCCCACTGTCGCCTTGAACAAACCAGCACCACACGCTGCAGAATGCGTGTATGTATTGCAGGAAGTTGTGGGAGAGATGCAAGAAAAAATTAGAGATAAAAAGAGGATTAGGGAGTTGTCAGTCTCCATAAGAACATACACCAGTGTGTCAACTGGTAGCTCTTAGCACAAACAGATTTTGCACTATAATGTACTCCACTATATATACATCTCGAAAGCATGCGGTTAACCACTCTTGTAAGCTCTTTCCACGAAATATAGCTAGTACACACATAGGGACAAGGTATATGTATTACAGTTAGTAACGGTATGTGTTGTGATCACTAAAATCTACGAAGATAGCTAATTTGTGTAGCTACATATGTACTACATACGGATACTGAAAATAACACTGTTTTGGTACCAAAAGATTTGTTGTTTGATACTGTTACAGAGGATGCACCAGCTGTGGTTGTAATGTTGGTGCCCATTAACAGCAATGATGCCAACAGATAAGGGGAGAAAAGGAGACGTGTATAACCTCCAAACAAAAACTGGAGGAATTAATTACTCCTTACTCAATTGAAGAAAAAAAGCACTGAAGTGCAAACCCTCGGCGATAATGCGCATGCGCGGTAGATTAGTATGCCGACAGTATAATATAGCCGCAGAGAGTCTGACACGGGCTAGCCTACAGTGTAGATTAGCAATGGAGAGTCGATACACGCCCTTCGTTGGACTTATTGGCTTCAAAATACACAGAGCAAGCAGACGGGCCCTGTGCTAAATATAACGCAAGCGATAAAAATGGCCGACTACGCATTAGCCGTACACTGGTGGAGCGCTCTAGCTTTGCAACGGAGCGTTTTCAGAGAAACCGTTCCGATATTTCTGACATTCATTGCCCCCGTTCGGTAGGTGTGGTATCCTTTGTGATGAGAGAACGAAGATGAAGAGTAAAGGACCACACAGACAGACCCAACTACTGTAACCCTCGATGCGCATGGCGCGCCGGGGTTAATAACTGAGTGTTGAGTTGCCGTGGACGGGGGGATACAGCAACACAAGAATCCTAGGTTAACACGTGCAACAGATATGCCAGTGACCACCATAAATTTATCATATGGAACCTCCCTCTCCTCCCCCTTCCCTCTCCCACATCATTACCTTTTCGCTAATACAGTACATACATTGTGGTAGAATCATCCTACACATGGCAGTAATCAGAGAAATATAGAAAAGCCAGCTTCTTCAGGTGTCAATAACCCAAGACGTGACGGAAAAACAGGTACACAAGAAACTCCAAGATGAAAGTGTTTCCCCCCACTCCTTTCTATAAGATGACTACAGTGGAACCCCGTCGCAAGGGACACCTGATGGGTGAAATGAGCAAACCTCCTTAATCTGGAAAGCTTTTTTTCATAACAACAATTCTTGCATGTATAGCTACATCCTAAACAGGCTGAAAGTGAAATGAGGACAACACTTAGGAGGACACCTTTTACAAACTTCTCTTTCATGGTAGTACATAACACAGCTCCTGAAAACTTATCACTCCCTCTATCCTTTAACGACAAAGTACAGCAGTATGGCAGATGGGCATGGCAAGACGAAATCATAGCACTGTATGTGGCTATGATCATACTGACCTTCACAAGCAGTCCGACCATCGTGTTAGAGTGAACCCAGGCGCAAGCAATACACGGAGCTGAATCACCACAACAGTTGCATCACACATGAATCACCAGAGCAGCCCGCTCTCGCTGTGTACCGTCCGACTGTGCATTAGCACAACATCTCACTGAGTCAACAGGACCTATGCCCGGGTCGGTCTGCTGAGAGTTTGCCAGTAGGAAATACGGTGGCGGGCCACCTGGTACTGACTAGATCCTGTGAGCGTCAATAGTCACAGCACCGCGTCGCTGATCGATGAGGTGTCAAACGTAACACATGTCATTCAACTCTAGTAAAATCTGCCCGTTCAGTGTAGATCATAGTTAGTGCTGGACGTCGCAAAAAGTAATATTCACCAGTCTCCGAGGTGGATAGTTAGAGTCCTAACAAAACATGCATTCTCAGGAGCGAGGCTGGACACAGTCTGCACACAAGCGACGTATCGACATGGACGGCGATCGTTTGTCCGGGGAAAGGAAAGACTGCTGACAGTGATGTATTCGCAATTGGGAGTTACTACGGCCACCACTGAAATTGCTGCAGATAATCAAGGAAGTTATCGACAGACTCCATTATAGATCCACACCACCCAACCTGCAACGGAACCGAACATACACGTACACTGTTTAGATCTCCTACACCGTCACGAAAAGTGACACGAATACATGTAAAAAAGTGCATGCGATGCATGGCGCGTAACATTGCGTCACTGTAGTCGTACCAGTCTTTCATCACATGCAAGAAAAATTGACAGGCAAAATGAAGTTGATTAAAAAATTCGCACACTTTTCTTGTATTATAATTGGAGAAAAAAGGCTCTCAGAGTTCAGAAAAACTTGGTACGGTTTGCAACTTACGTACAATAAAAGCAATGGTGTGTTCTATAGCTTGTTAACTCACTCGACCCACAGTACTTGTGTCCGAGCTACTGTCATAGGCATCAAGGAAGGCAAAGGTGTCTTGTCGTTCCGGAAGACTGGCAACAGCAGTGTTACATGCAGGGTTGAAATCCCCTGGAGAGACGCTGCCTCCAGCACTCGTGATGTGAGGGAGGGAGAGGAGTGAGAGGAGAAGGGGTAGGAAGAGGGGGATGGAAGAGGACGTTGGACGATGCATCACCTGTATAATATTTGGCGGGAGGAAGTAAGCAGGACACTCGGCATGCTCTGTACTAGAGTGAAGGTTGCCATGTATGTAAATAATAGTGTGTGTTGTACATAAAATTATATAATTCATACTCTGAGTTAGTTTCTCTCACTATAATATTTCCCAAACAACCAATTTATGGTTTAAAAAACTTGGAAATGACATGATCGTTACTACCCTAGCTACTCAGCATTTCAGTAGGAGCATGCATGGATTGTGCCAAACTGGAACGTTATAATTGAGATTTGACATATGGCAGTTCCAAATTAGTCAATGTATAATTGTCCACTAATACGTCCACACCATTATAGCCTAGCCTGTACAACAGCTAGGATAATTGTCATACTAATTCGTACTGGAAAAACTCTTACCTTCAATATGCAAAAGCCATCGTTGTTGATATTATCCTTATTGCTCTATGCAAAAACACATCCGTTATCTCTGAGATATTTGTGATAAATATGTCAACTTTATCCATTTATGTACGAAAACACTGCACACACTGTACAGTACTAGCAGCAAAAATTGTAACCTGAGAATCAACTCAAACTGCAAATATTCAGCAAAAATGAAGTTTTCATAACACACACATGCAGCAGCCAGAAAAGCCACTAGTTTGCTGATTCCATGCAGTCATAGCCAATCCATTGAAACTGTGCTCAACAAAACCCAAGAAACGGTGCCTTTATCAATGTTTTATCCCATATCATTTTTTTTTAAAAGGGAATTGAAATGCAAACTGAGCATGCTATAATAGGGGTTAAAGGCACAATCTTCCCATCTGTAAGCTAACACTTATGTAGCTATATTATACCTTCTTACAAGCGGGAAGAAAAAAGGTGGTAAGAAAAGGCTTTCCCCTGTAAAAGGCATCTTAGGTATTAGCTACATTCTGCCATGGAGCTTGCTATAGCTAACAACTGCAGTAACACTTACAAAGAGATTCATTACAATGGGAGCACCCTTAAATGCCCCTGCAATACAATACCAAAACTACGGGGTGTGAACTATATAGCTAGCACTGACACTGCTGGATAACTTTATCGCTTGCAACATGGCTACCCACCCGATACATTTTGCAAGTGTGAACCAAGGAACGCGCCCAGGCTAGGGAGATCAAGAGGACGTGCATACAAAACCTCCGTGAGTTACGGATCTTTATGCATACTGACACACAACATTGATTCTGTAAAGTACCTAGCTACCTGCCTTTATGCATCACCATTACCCGTTATTATTATTTTGTAAACTCTGTCCTACATTCAGATAGAACATTCACACGCATCCCATCATAACCTTACACCATCAAAGCAAACCATAACTCTGCCACACTTGACATCCTGAAACTAGTTCGAGCATGTACTCAGAGAAATATTCATGTGTATCTACTCATCCAGTTTTGAGCTATATTGTAACACAGTGCCAAAATAAATGCGGGTAACTCCGAGGACATGGGGCGCCCCTCGAAATTTTTCGCTGCGAAAAAAAACGCGAGGAAGATTATTTAGCACTTTGGTGGGTAGTAATCAAGTGAAATATCTTTCTCTTGTTTCTGAATAGCGAGTTATGTCCGTGTATTACCCCGTGTCCGAAGTTACCCCCATTTACCTTACCTCAAGTAAGAGCCCTGCGATAGAGACGCTCAACCCGTGAGAGAGGTCCGCTCTGTCATCGAGCGTATCTTTCTGCATAAGGACTGCTTTAAATAGAGTAAAGCACCGCCTACTGATTGGTGTAAGTAAATCCACGTGTTGCCGGTCACTCAAAG
The DNA here is from genome assembly GCA_030341885.1 of Geodia barretti. Taxonomy (NCBI): domain Eukaryota; kingdom Metazoa; phylum Porifera; class Demospongiae; order Tetractinellida; family Geodiidae; genus Geodia; species Geodia barretti. The sequence continues at coordinate 20,740 of CASHTH010002470.1, read as the reverse complement.
TCAACAAGTGAGACTATAAGGCTATTTTTATCTAAAAGTTTGGCTGCAATGCTCCACAGTTGCTTTATCTTCAGTATCATCCAGACAAACAGAGAGAAGTTGTGGTATGCTCTGCTGATGAGGGCCAACAAGCCCGAAACAGCTGTCCAGAGCTCCGCATCTTTTTTCTCTTGGCATCACATGGTGTATTTATTCATGTGTATGGATATGGGTGCTTGCTGGCTTCATTGCCGCGGCCCAGTGGGGATGAATCTCAATTTTCCTCTTGGCATCACATGGTGTATTTATGGTAGATTATGACGGCGCGGGAGCTGGGAGCATGCGCTGTCTCGGCTGCGGAGGCGGACGTGCATTTGGGATGACCAACCGTGTGGTCGCCATTGCAGCCAGGTCCAGCCGTTGGCGTAAGATCGGGCTCTCGTGCCGTTCTTTTATTTAACAGTACTATAGTCTGACAAGAGGGGATTGTTCCCAACACTCCTTCTCACTCGAAGTCTGACTGTTCTTTTACTCCTGACATGCCACGAAGCCGTAAAAATTTGTCGTAGGTTGGTCCTTTTGTCAGGATGTCGGCTATCATCTCACTTGTTGGACAGTATTTTAGCTCAATATTGCTGTCCAGAACTTCTCTCGAACATTAATACCAATGTGTTTGGTCTTGCTGTGATACTGAGCATTTTTTGCAATGCAAATAGTTGACTGGTTGTCTTCAAGAATGACAGTTGGCTCAAATTGACCATTGTGAAGATCTTCCAATATATAGTTGTCTCATCCAGGTAGCTTCTTGGACGGCACCAGCCAGTTCAACATATTCGACTTCTGCCGTAGAGAGAGCAACACACGTTTGTTTACGACTCTTCCAGCTTACTGCTGTACCACTCACCTTTTAAAGATAACCAGAGGTTGCTTTACGGTCATTCACGTCACCAGCCCAGTCGGCATCTGAATATCAGATCAATGTACCATTATTGTCTTTCCTTGAGTATGAGAGACCATAGTTAGATGTTCCCTTCAGGTATCTGATGATACATTTGACTGCGGTCCAGTGTTCCTTAGTAGGACTGGAACAAATCTGGAAACATTGCTATATAACTGCAATTGCGATATCTGGTCTAGTCCATCCAGATAGGTGTAATAGACTACCAACTGCAGACTGAGATAGTGTTGCATCAACAACTTCAGACTGTTCAGTAGCTTTTAGCAGTTTTGTTCCTACAGTTACTGGGGTGTTAGCTGATTTGCAGTGCTCCATTCCGAATTTCTTGACAACAGCTTGGGTATATGCTAGCTGACCAATCCACATCCCTTCTGTACACTTACTCCAAGGAAATAGTGGAGCTCACCCATATCCTTGAGTTGAAATCGCTTTCCGAGATCAGCCTTAACTTGTGCTGAGACTTCCCTGCTAACAGAATGTCGTCTACATACACGGCCAAAATGAACAGACCATCTGATTCTGTTGTGGAGGTGTAGATACAGGTATCACTTGTACTCTGTTTAAAACCCATCAGCTTAATTGTGCATCTAGTGCTTGAATCCAGCATCTGGGCGATTGTTTAAGGCCATATATACTCTTTTTGAGTCGACAAACTAAATGTTCCTGACCCTCTGCTAGAAAACCCTCGGGTTGCTTCATGTAAACTTCCTCCTCTAAACCACCATTGAGAAAAGCAGTGGTGATGTCCATCTGGTGCAATTTTAAACCATTCTTTGATGCAAGGGCAATCACGGAGCGAATAGACTCTGATCGTACAACTGGACTGAAGGTTTCATCATAATCGAGTCCTTCTTTTTGAGAACACCCCCGGGCGACGAGACGGGCTTTACATCTGTCGATTGAGCCTCGATAGAGCCTCGATAGAGCCATCAGCATTCATCTTCACTTTATAAACCCACTTGCTCCCTACAGACTTTCGACCTTCTGGTAACTGTACAAGTTCCCAGATGCTGTATCATGGAGGGAGTCGAATTCTGCTTTCATGGCATCAAAACATTCTTGATTGGTAAGAGCATCACTAATAGACTTTGGCTCCCTGACATCCGACATGTTACATCGGAAACCATAGAAGTCAGTCTGTCTCCTCTCACGTTCAGATCATCTTACTGCAGGTGCGGATGGCCGAACTTCCTCAGAGGGTTCATTTGAATATTCGAGGTACACAAGTGTTGTGTCTGCTTCTGAGAGGGATTCTCGAAACCACACTTCTGCTCATTGAAAATCACATCTCTGTTGTGGAACACCTTTCTTTTCAGTGGATCATATAATCGACACCCTTTGAGGGTTGTTCCGTATCCTAGGAGAACACACTTCCTAGACTTTGACTCCAGCTTCTTTCTTTCGTCCTTGGGTATGTGTACGAAGGCTTGGCACCCGAAAACTCGAAGTCCATCAACTCACTGTTTTTCTCCTGTCCAGGCTTCACGAGGAATCATCCCACAGACTGCTTTCGTAGGACTTCTGTTGCGCCGGTAAGTGGCAGTGGACAAGGCTTTAGCCCAAAATATGTGTGGCAAATTTGCATGGATGAGCATCGACCTGGCAGTTTCTACGAGCGTTCAATTCATTAGTAGTGCCACACCATTCTGCTCTGGGGTTTTAGTTCGTGGCGTACTCCTTCTCTTGTCAGGTGTGCTTCAAACTCCTTGGAGGTTAACTCTCCACCATTATCTGTGCGAATTGCCTTAAGCTTTCTCCCAATAGATTTTTCGACCATGGACTTCCATTCATGGAATTTCTCAAATGCTTGATTTTTCGACTTCAGAAAATATACCCATACATATCGACTCTTATCATCAACAAACGACAAAAAATACTCAGCGCCATCCAACGATTTTTCGTTCATTTTCCCACACAAATCGCTATGCACGAGATCGAGAGGCTCCTCTGCCCTTCGACTGCTTGAATAAAACTTGGTACGACGCTGTTTGCTTTGAGGGCAGGATTCATAGAAGGTAAGCTTCCCGGTTGTGTCAAAATCGAAACCATCTGCCAGCTGTTCACGCGCGAGCTTCTGGAGGCTACCTTTCCCAGATGCCCAAAGCGCTTGTGCCAAACATCCTCCTTTGTGTCAGATTTCTCAGCAAAGCTAGCTCGTTCGTGGTTAGGCTTGTGGTTGAGCTGATGGAGGCTTCCTATTATATCTTAGTAACCATCTTATGCTCTTTGTTTAGAATATAGCAAGCTGACCTAGTGAACTTAACTATCTTGCCCCTCTGCAAGGCCCTTGCTTCACTGAGGAGATTATATGAGAGCTTGGGTACTAAAGGACATCACGCAGCATAAACGACCTCGACTCACCATTGTGTAAGATCATGTCTAACACCACTTAACCTCTTCCGACCGCCGTGAGTGCTCGTCCGTCTCCCAACACCACATAGATGGGATGTTGTAACTGGTAGAGAGTGGTGAACAACATGCTGTCCTGGCACATGTGACATGTGGCTCCCGAGTCGACGATCCAGGCACACTGTTCATTCGAGCTTGATACGGACATTGCGTGACTAGCAATGAGTCCAGAGCTCTCGCTATCCGAGCTCTCCTGTGTGGTTGTTGCCTTCTGAGATTTGGTTTTTCTCTCCTTCTGACCCTCCTTCTCGGTTTTCGTCTTTCTCTCCTTCTAAGCTTTATGGGCTTTGCAGTATCTCTTGATGTGCCCCAGTTTCCCTGGTTTCCATGGTTCCGTGGGTTTCTCTGGTTTCCATGGTTTCATGGGTTTCCCTGGTTTTACTGGTACAGTGGGTTTCCATGGTTTCCATGGTTTCGTGGGTTTCACTGGTTTCATGGGTTTCCCTGGTTTCCATGGTTTCATGTGTTTCCCTGGGTTCCATGGGTTTCCCTGGTTTCCATGGTTCCATGGGTTCCCTTAGTTTCCCTTGGTTTACATGTTTTCATGGGTTTCCCTGGTTTTACTGTTTCCATGGTTCCATGGGTTTCCCTGGTTTCATGGTTCATACGGGTTTCCCTGGTTTCCATGACTCGGGGAAAAAAGGACAGCAGACACACCTCCCCCGGAGAAACAAAAATTGAACGATTTTTGTAGGAAATGGGAAGTGATGTCTGATTTGGACGGGAAACGAATATGGAAATCTGCCGCTAGTGATGAAGTAGAAAACCTGCAGTCGCATGTGAGTGAGGGCTGTCTTTCTGCTATTCAACCAGGACAAGGAACAAACCACAATGAGTGTTTTCACCGCTGTCCTAATACATTTTTCAAAATCAGCATTCTCCTGTCATACGCTTTAATGACTGTAATAAATGTTAATCATCATTCGCAAACAGTTTGTAGCGGGAAAAGAGTTGCTTACCTTTTCACTACAAATCCATGTCAGGATATTCATGCGACAGATGCATGTTGACAGCATAAGCGAGTTTCATGAGAGGATTCCAAGTCAATACTGTAAGTATAGTCGAGCTGACGCAGTTACGCGCATTGTCACATAAAAAGGGGTAAAACGGCAGCTGAGCTAAACTTCGCAGCAGGCTAAAAATGGCGTCGGCAAACTTCATGGTGCGACAGATTTGTTCTGTGGAAGAGATGGCTGCAGTGTTCGTCCCAAGAGCGGTTGAACTTGGGTGGAAGCCCGGAGCCATAGATCATGTGAGCTTCTTTTCAACTGACGAGTCAGGATTTTATGCGGGAGAATTGGACGGAAAAATAATTAGCTGTCTTTCTGTCGTGAAATATTGCAAAGATTACGCTTTCGTTGGCCTATACAGTGTAGACGAACCGCACCGCGGAAAGGGGTATGGGCTAGCTACTTGGAAATTCTCATTTTGCTCCGTACCTGAGGGTTGTAATTGTGCGCTGGACACAACAGACGAAATGGTACCCATGTACGGGCGTCAAAAGTTCTAACCTGAATGGAGACTCCAGCGCACCACATTCAAAGTAACCCAAGAATTGGTAGAGCGTTTCGTCCCAAACACAGCGGGAGTTATCAAACCAGCTACAGAAGTTGTGTTGTTAGATTACGACACATCTGTTCATGTTTATCCACGTAGATCGTTTTTAGAAAGGTGGATTTCAGCCCCAAATTGCCACAGCTACGCAGCAGTAAGTGAGGATGGAGGAGTGAAGGGGTATGGCGTTGTCCATACTGCATTCAAACAAGAAGATGGCTGGAGAATTGGCCCAATTTTTGCTAATGATTCCAAGATTGCCAGAAATCTCTATCGCCTAATGCATCAATAGCTGTTGATGTACCACATGGGAGTGGTTGTAATCCAGAGGCCCTCGACATTGCGATGGTGGAGCTCTCTGGGGAGACTGAAGTGAAGCTCGTTCGTTTGTATACAAAGGGAGTTCCTCCCAAAATGCCCCTGCAGAAAATATTTGGAGTAACATCCACTGAACTAGGTTGAGTTTTTACTGTAATGGACTATTACTGCGAGTAAATTTATGTTCATCATGGTGCTTTTGCATATGAAAGTACTCTTATCGAATCTATTCTCCCTAGATTGGAATTTTAAAGTGAAGTACAAAGCTATTAATGTGATTGGCTAAACATTCCCTTGCTTGGAATTTTGTCTGGTAGAAGAAAAGTGTGCTGAAACTAAACGAAGTGGTGTGTGCAAAAGTGTGCTTTATCACTTAACCAGCCACTGACACATAAATGCCTCCATAGGTTCATAAGAATTTATATGTGGCCTATAATACTAGGAGATAATACTTTATACATAAATTTCTGCTTATGTAAGCAGATACCCATGACATCCAAAGGGTTATGCACTGGAATGCTGATGTTGGTAGTGTTAGAGTCGCAAGAAGAAAATAATATATCATAAGAATGGTGGGTATGTAAAGTAGTCACTCCCTCCAGCTGGCCGATACGGAATTTTAAACAGCTTGTTGTATATACAAAAACCAGAGCAAATGTGGGATGCGTAATTATCTTATTCCATACTTGCCATCCGCAATATCCCAACCGCTCGTCTAGCATCGGATGCATACAAGGCCCCGCCTACCAAAGTTCACACTATAGATGCTCATGACGATGATTGGCCGTTCTGATTGGAGGTCTCATTTTGGAGATCTAGGACCATCAAATATGTCAATAGTTACCAGACCCCTTTTCCACGTGATGAGTGGGTGGGGTCTGGGCATGAGACTAACCATTGACTGTAAAACACTGTTATTAACTGACTGTGCTGCTGACATTATGTAGACCTTTAAAATTCACCAAGCTAGTTGCCACAATATTCAAATGTGGATCACTAAAGTAATTTCTAAAAGTACAAATAAGCAACAGTCATACCCCAAAAAATCTGGAAACTTCAAAATGACGGCACAATTAGTTACAGAGATTATCTCCTAGAGTACAACTACAACATTATGGATGTTTGATACAGTTGTAGCATCCCCAGCCTGTTGCACTCCAGAGACAACAAGCTGGAGGTTTTCGAAACCTGCCCTTTGCTTTAAAACCTAACACCTTCCACCCTTGATCCCAGTGGCTATACACTCTAGCAGAAGTAACCCTCTTTGGTGCAGCCCTAAGTCTGCTTCCACCTACCGCAACTTACGTGGTCAGCAGCAATGCATACGGGAAGTATCAGAGACACCCAAGTAATGTGAGAGCATTCTGCCCAAAAATGATTTCTAAGAAGATGGGAAGTTTGTGTTTTCTAAGAACTACGTAGCTAGTTCCTGTGAAGACCAATATCAATTAATTGAGGTAGCCTGCATCTTCTACCCTTGCTCCCAGTATATAGCTCACATTACAAAAGCGTTACCGTTTTATGACATTCTCTGGCTCAGTATAAGTGCACAGAAATATGTCATGTACAGGAAACCCATGAACATACTACTAGTTTTCTGTACGTCACATAGTTTTGTGCACAAACTGACATAGTTAGGCTACACTGAACCAGAAAATGCCATAAAACTGAAGTATTTTTGTAGTGTATACACTCTTGCAGAAGTGCAGCCCTACACTTTATTTACTTTGTCTGTTTCCAGATACTGCAACTTGTGTGATAAACACATCGTGCAGTTCTTGCAGGAAGATATTAAAGACACCTATATATGTAGCTAACGTAGGTGATGGGAAGCAGGGAGGGTTTTGTCAACATTAGTTAATTCTAAGAAGACGGGACCTTTATGTTTTCTCAGAACTAAGTAGCTAGTTCGCAACCAGTAATCCCAGTGACGATACTCTAGTAGTGGACTTCCTATTGCAAAGGTATTTTGGTTTTCTCTGGTGCAGCACTGAGTTTTAGATATATACCTAGTCTATACTTCTACCTATCTTCAGTATAGCATGGCTAAAATAGGCAAAAGTCAGTCTCATTTTATTGCATTTTTGAGAGTATTATGGGTATGTACCTATCTTTTCTGTTGGTGCAGCCCTAATTTCCATTTAGGTACTTGACCTGAAGGTCTTCTGCAAAAATTTTATATCATGCAATGCCATTCTTCCTGCAGGAATACGTGGGAAGATGCCCATAGCAGGAGCAAAACATAGGTCTGGGAAGTCGCTTTTCTTGAAAAACCCTCCCACTTTCCTGTGGCCCACACTACTGGTGTCTTCCATAATAACTGCCTTCCTGCAGGAAGAAAAACGAGCAAGATCATCACCGTTGCCTTGAATCGTCCGTCATTCGAGGAATTAGATGACCATGCCGGTTTTTGTAGGTAAAAGTTATAGACCATGTAATCTTAGGGCCAAAGACAAAGATAGGTCAATATGCGTACCGCTAGTAATTCCAGAAAAGGCAATAATGTAGGTATTATAGTAGACTGACTGTTGCCTTTGGCTATTGAGGATATGGTCTTCAACCAAGTGTTGATAAAAGAAAGCCCCTCCTAGCACAGACGGGAACCTTCTTTTTTTTATTTTTTTATAGAGCTAGAGTGAAGAGAAAATAAATCCTCGGCGCACTGCGCATGAGCGGTACCGGCCATGGTATGCGCATAAAAACACATGCGTGTGAAGAAACTACCCGCGCATACCGTAAAAATTACAATCAGAGACGATCGGTCCCACTCCAGAAAAGTAGGTATAATTATTTGTGTAATTGCGTGCAACGCCTCTGGCGTTCGCGCGAGAACCTACGGACCGACAAACATAATACGAGCTAAAATGCTCTCGTGGCTCGCCAATAATGCGTTGCATTCCTCTAGATTGAAAGATTGGGTGATTTGTTTTACTCAAAGTGAATGGGCTGATATAACATACGCCATCAATTGTGCTAATGAAAGTGCAAAACCTCGGTGAACTGCGCATGCACCTTACTAAAGCGCTCTGAATCCTATGATGTGCTGGGCTATGTTAATTTCTCCCGCAAGTAGATATATAGCTCGCGGAGAGTCTGGCACGGGCTAGCTACAGCAGCAGATAGCATGCGGGAGTGGATACATGCCCCTCGTTGTGACCTTCAAGATATATACACAGAGCGAGCGGCCCCGGTCGTGGTCAGCAGCTTATGCGCACAGCTAAGGCCACTCCAAGTTGCATTCCGGTTTCTGGTCAGAGCCTTTTCAAGTCAAGATGCGGGCGGGCGGGTTTACTCATTATGTCGTTAGTACACTTACTAATATGACCACAAAAATTCATAGTGGGAAGACAGTCAAAACGAGACAAGTGCAAAACCATTAGTACAACACTGCGCAGTAAATAATGACCAAAACTGCGTTCTCACAGAAACCGGTATACAACTTGGAGTGGCCTAATAATCGGTTGTGCCACGCAACTCGGTCCGCGACCGTCCAGTTTATCGCTCTCGAACGCAGTCGTTTCAGGACAATCGCCCCTTTTCTTTTGCAGGCTCGCGTAGTTCTGAAAGCCACTGGTATCGCTAATAGGCCGCCTCGTAGCATCAGCTGCCTGTGGTGCCAGAATAAGCGTCGATACACAGACACACAGACTGATAGACAAACGAACCCTCACTGCGCACGCACGCCGAGGGTTAATTACCTAAGTGTGGTAAAGGTATGTGGAGTCTTGATTTTCTGCAAGGTTTTTAAATAGACAGTCCAACAGTCCGAAGTTCTTGTGAGTAACATAGGACAGAAGTATTGATTATTTTACGCACTGCCTATATGCGAGCGATTTTTCAATGGCGTATGAAAAAACATTTTAGTGCTAGCTATAATATTGCTAACTATAAATTGAAAAGGGAGCATGGCATCACATTTCATTGAAGGAAGTCAATTAACTCTAGCTACACAGTCTTTGAATTGGGAGACAATTCCAGTATAGAGAACTATGGTTTATCTGGAAATGTGTAAACAAGACGGACAACATTACGAAACTGTCCGGGATTCTCGTCATCCGGCTTGATACTTAAAATACCATGAGCCTTTCCATAGCCGAGAACTTGATTGTAAATGTCAAAGTCGACAATAATAGTACCCACTGGGTCTTGGCGGAATGGAATTGCGTTTTGGAACTGGACGAAAACCGGGCTCTGGTCACACACAAAGAATATGTGATATCCGTATTCGATTAAGTCTCCCACTCGAGCTGGAATCCCATCGACCCCTCCATAGCTACCTTGGAGTAGCTGGTCTCCTGAGAAGGAGACAAGATACCCTCCGACGTCTATTTCACGACACGTTGTACGAGTGTTTCCAGTTTGAATCCAGTTGTTGAAGACTACCTGATAGCTAATGTCTTCGTGGAAACGAACAGACTCATCTTAGCATTCTCAAAGAAGTACTCATTTTGGTCATTTGGTTGAGAGCCGGAAAAGTCAAGACCGTACGATTCGTTGTAAAACTTGATGGCATCACTTAAAACATGCTGAATGTCATCATCTCTCAACCCCATCTCTTCCTTGAAGAAGGTTTGATCTGGATCACTGATGAGACTTTGGGGGCCAACAGTCTGGTCTCTCACTCCAACAAACATGGCAGTGAAATCGACACAAGAGTGTGCAGGATCACAGAGATAGACAGGAAATTGCAGGCTGAATGCTGCAACTAGAAGAAGGCATATCCGGAAACTCATTATTTCCCTCTATATACCTGCAGATAATCAACCTGAAGCACAACAGAAGAAAGGTTGTTAAAAGTCTTGTACCACGGAGCCTGTCAAGACCGAAGAACTTGACTACTTTTATATCTACTCCCCTTGCTTCTGAAACCTCAGAAAAGCAACCACTTCACTAGTTTGGCCTTTGGCTGATTGTCACAAAGTGAGTCAACAAGCAGATGGTCGCAGTAACGAAAGGCCTAGAAACTACATCAGGTTAGACCACAACAATGGTCCTTTTCCACCAAGTGGAGCCCTGTTTCTATGGTACTACTACAGTCACTATGCACAAGCTGGGAAGCATGTACCTGTGTTTAAAGGAATGCTTTTGTACTCACCACACTCTGCTTTAGCTGAGTGAGCCTGACCACTTCTTCATGCAGTGCATTAGCAAGCATGTGAGGTTTGCAAAACCATAACTTAGAAGTGCTTTCTTTTTTATTTGTTTGTTACTCACTGGTGATAGCTATTATAACTACCTGTCTTCATCGTGCTTGCTTGAAGAAGTGCTACTGCTCAGGCAAAAACGATGAAGCCGAGTAATGTAGAGAGATCAGATTTTGTCTGGGAGTTGTTGCTTATCTACTTGGTTACTGGTCACTAGGCATTGGTTGGACTCTTTTTTACAGTCATAAGGTGTCACTAGTACTACAGATAAGATTATGTAACACCTTGTCCAGTACCCTAGTCTTCCCTAGTTGGATGGGCTTCACCTAAAAAGAGTGGGCTGAAACTTAACACCCCACAGGTCTCAAAAATAATTTATCAGACCTGTAGTGACAGTGTTAGCTACATAAAATTAATTTCTCTTCTAGAAACACTTTCTTGTTTAGTGCTGAACCCACCTGAATCTTCTGACAATCCGTGTGCAATCATGAACTACAAAGCTTGTTGGATGATATAATTGATTACGTGCATATTTTTGAGTGACCTTTGACCCAGTGGTGACCAGAATAGCTCGCCTACTAATATTACTTTTGGTATTGGTTTTGATTTAACTTAACGATTTGGACAGACAGTTGCGCGTGTATAATTATATACACTCGCATGCACAACTCCTCCACAAATAATTATGCATGTATAATTAACCATCGGCGCGCATGCGCAGCGAGGGTTGCAGTAAGTGGTCTATGTGTCTGTGTGTGTGTGGGTCAGTTACCACGTTTTCTTCCACCACGCGCAACAAAACCGGCTAAAAAGCGGACACCAGCGGTACACCGGCTTCATTTAAAAATGGCTATTTTCGTAAAAACACTGCATTCTAAAGTTAAGGCGTGAAAACAAAGTGAACAAGCCAATTGCAAAATAGTACAGGCTTACCTCGGCCAGATCCACTTGCTCTGTGTATTTTGAGAAGTCACACAGGTACGTCCGTGCTAATATGCATATTGGCTCGTTCACTTGGTTTTCACGCCGTAACTCCCGAACACAGCTGTTTCAGAGAAAACCCCACATATTTTTCGACCTTTCTCGGACGCTGAATACGTGGCATTGTTTGTGGAGCAGTTGATGGCTCGTGAAGTGAAATAGCTCGCGGACAGACAGACAGACAGACAGGCAGACAGACAAGACAACTACAATAACTCTCGCAGCGCATGCGCGCCGAGGGTTAATTAGCTAAGTGTGGTAAAAGTATGTGGAGACTTGATTTTCTGCAAGGTTTATAAATAGACAGTCCAACAGTCCGAAGTTCTTGTGAGTATATAACATAGGATAGAAGTATTGATTATTTTTCACTGCCCATGCGAGCGATTTTTCAATGGCGTATATATGAAAAAACATTTTAGTGCCAGCTACAAATTTAAAAGGGGTGCATAGCATCACATTTCATTGAGGAAAGTCAATTAACTCTAGCTACACAGTCTATGAATTGGGAGACAATTCCAGTATAGAAAACTATGGTTTATCTGGAAATGTGTAAACAAGACGGGCAACATTGCGAAACTGTCCGGGATTCTCGTCATCCGGCTTGATACTTAAAATACCATGAGCCTTTCCATAGCCGAGAACTTGATTGTAAATGTCAAAGTCGACAATAGTAGTACCCACTGGGTCTTGGCGGAATGGAATTGCGTTTTGGAACTGGACGAAAACCGGGCTCTGGTCACACACAAAGAATATGTGATATCCGTATTCGATTAAATCCAGCTGGAATCCCATTGACCCCTCCGTAGCTACCTTGGAGTAGCTGGTCTCCTGAGAAGGAGACAAGATACCCTCCGATGTCTATTTCACGGCATGTTGTACGAGTGTTTCCAGTTTGAATCCAGTTGTTGAAGACTACCTGATAGCGAATGTCTTCGTGGAAACGAAACAGACTCATCTTAGCATTCTCAAAGAAGTACTCATTTTGGTCATTTGGTTGAGAGCCGGAAAAGTCAAGACCGTACGATTCGTTGTAAAACTTGATGGCATCACTTAAAACATGCTGAATGTCATCATCTCTCAACCCCATCTCATCCTTGAAGAAGGTTTGATCTGGATCACTGATGAGCCTTTGGGGGCCAACAGTCTGGTCTATCACTCCAACAAACATGGCAGTGAAATCGACACAAGAGTGTGCAGGATCACAGAGATATACAGGAAGTTGCAGGCTGAATGCTGCAACTAGAAGAAGGCAGATCCTGAAACACATTGTTTCCCTCTACCTGCAGATACTCAACCTGAAACACAATAGAAGAAAGGTTGTTAAAAGTCTTGTACCGCGGAGCCTGTCAAGACCGAAGAACTTGACTACTTTTATATCTACTCCCCTTGCTTCTGAAACCTCAGAAAAGCAACCACTTCACTAGTTTGGCCTTTGGCTGATTGTCACAAAGTGAGTCAACAAGCAGATGGTCGCAGTAACGAAAGGCCTAGAAACTACATCAGGTTAGACCACAACAATGGTCCTTTTCCACCAAGTGGGGCCCTGTTTCTATGGTACTACTACAGTCACTATGCACAAGCTGGGAAGCATGTACCTGTGTTTAAAGGAATGCTTTTGTACTCACCACACTCTGCTTTAGCTGAGTGAGCCTGACCACTTCTTCATGCAGTGCATTAGCAGGCATGTGAGGTTTGTGAAACCATAACTTAGAAGTGCTTTCTTTTTTATTTGTTTGTTACTCACTGGTGATAGCTATTATAACTACCTGTCTTCATTGTGCTTGCTTGAAGAAGTGCTACTACTCAGGCAAAAACGATGAAGCCAAATAATGTAGAGAGATCAGATTTTGTCTGGGAGTTGTTGCTTATCTACTTGGTTACTGGTCACTAGGCATTGGTTGGACTCTTTTTTACAGTCATAAGGTGTCACTAGTACTACAGATAAGATTATGTAACACCTTGTCTAGTACCCTAGTCTTCCCTAGTTGGATGGGCTTCACCTAAAAAGAGTAGGCTGAAAGTTAACACTCCACAGGTCTCAAATATTTTATCAGACCTGTAGTGATAGTGTTACAAAAAATCAATCATTTCTCTTCTAGAAACACTTTCTAGCCTAGTGCTGAACCCACGTGAATCTGCTGACAATCCGTGCGCAAACATGAACTACAAAGCTTGCTCCGTGTATCTTGAGAAGTCACACAGGTAGCTACGCCCGTGCTAATATGCATAATTATCGGTTCATTTTCACGCCGTAACTCCCGAACGCAGCTATTTCAGAGAAACCCCCACGTACATACTTATCGGACGCTGAATAGCTACGTGGCATCGTTTGTGGAGCGATTGATGGCTCGTGAAGTGAGATAGCTCGCGGACAAACAGACAGACGCAATAACCCTCGCTGCGTATGCGCGCCGAGGGTTAATTAGCTCTTCTTCTTCTATATTCTCCATTGAAGGAGAGTACATACATACCAACATCCAGCTTTTAGATAAAATATATACGGCATATCCCACCAGAAAATTGCGAAATCCCTCTTTTTTGTGCTTACCTGTGATGCACCATGCCTATAGATTTTGAACGGACGCACAGCATTTTCAAGCAAAAATACACCAATCATCTGCTGGTCGGTAGGTAGCTATGAGAGTAGCCTATGGGGTAAGCGATTGAGTGAGGGCAAGTTGACGGCGAGCGTTCAGCATATATACTCACAACCTGCACGCTGAACGCTCGCCGTCAACTCGACAATCCACCATTACTGAGAGAATTTAATTCTCTCGGATTGTCGAGTGCCAAGGATGTACTCGGCAAAATCGGTCGGGTCAGATTCCAGTGACGACGCAATTTCAGAGGCGCCCAGCAGCGGCGGAAAAATACGGGCTGTGGAGAGGGCGGGGCAGTGAAAGATAAAGTGAGCTACCGTATTTTCCGGAGTGTAAGTCGCACGGAGTATAAGTCGCACCATACTTTAGGCCTGTCATAAGGATTTGTATGGTTACTCTATTTTTAACAAGAGAATTTTGCGAGAACAGAGCAAGACAGGCTCCGTAAACAGAGCACAAGGGCAGCTGAAACATATGATCAAATTTCAGCCTGGCGAAGAAGTGATAGACTGCGTAAAGAAACCACAAGAGCCTCTGAGCCGTTGCACAGGCATGAACGTGGCAGACTGCATAAAGCTATACTGGATACTTCTGATACTTGAGCTATTCCACGCCACCAAGGGTTTTGCACGTATGAGGGGTGCCCTTGAGTTTACTTCACTGGCCTATATATTATAATTGAGGACGAGTTTACTAGAGCAGCCTGAGGGTGAATCCAGCCAGCAGCTCGTGAAGGTTCTGAGAAGATAATAATTTATAAGGACTGACATAATTTCACATGTGAAAGAAAGTTGGAGTTTCATTATGATACAATCCAAACAAAACCAAGGAATATCTACAGAAGACAGTGGGTCACCCGCAGTGTGAGGTATATAATAGCCAAATGGAAGAGCTTACTACCAGAATGTTTTTTTCAAAACGAATGAGAGAGTTTGAAGAGTTTCAAGCATTTGTTGAGTCGAAACTTCATAAGCGAAGTTTTATATGAGAGTACAAAGTTCAAAGTGCATTTTTAGTTAGCTGAACTTCAGTGGAAAAGTTGTGGAAGAGATCGTTGCTACAGCCCGCGCGACCGTGGAGCGGCAACACCTTGACTTTGACAGGTACGCGTGTCGCTTATAAGCGACAGCGGCGTTGCCAGCGCGCGCGGATCTGTCGCGTATAGGCGACAACGGCGTGTAATTACTGTTATGATCTAACAGATGAGATTGACTATGACGATGACGAACAGCCCAGGATGCATGCTGTACGGTCCAGCACTTCTCTCCCAACATCAGTCGCTACCAACCCCCCCAGCGACCACTCTCTCCTCCCAACATCAGTCGCTACCAACCCCCCCAGCGACCACTCTCTCCTCCCGACATCAGTTGCTAGAAATTCACTCCCTCCCAGCACTCTCTCTCCACCCACTGCGTCCCAAACACCTTACACTCCAGCATGGAGTAGACAGACTCATCCTGTCACTGTCACCCTATTCACCAGTGCAGTAGGTCCTACGTTTGATGTCCCAGAGTCTCCCTCCTCTGTGTTCCTTCATTTCTGGCCTGACAACTATCTGCAAGAGATCTGTGCACAAACAAACCTCTATGCACAACAGGTAATTGGGGCCAGCGAAGTACGCAGATTGGGTGGAGGTGAGTGTGCCAGAGTTGAAGCCTATTTGGGGTTTTTCCATACTCATGGGGATTGTTGAAGCTCCCAGCTCTGGAGGACTACTGGAAGGTTGACCCCTTTACATGACACTCCCCCTCGCATTTCGAGACAGCGTTTTAGGGACATCTCCGCTACCTCCATTTGTGACAACACCCAGCTAGTGTCTCGTGTGTCAGCCTGGCTATGACAACTGGGGAAGGTGCGGACCGGTCATGACCATTGCAGTAGGGGTGTTCAGGGAGAGTTACGACCCACACTGTGAATGCGCGGAGCTGATGAGATGATCAAATGCAGAGCAGGACATCCCTCAAAACAATATATCCCACAGAAACCGTTAAAGAGAGGGATAAAAGTGTGGGTCAGGCTGACAGCCACAATGCTACTTCGCCAGTTTGAGGTGTACCAGGGAGAGGGGAGCAACACGACACTGAGCTTGGTCTTGGGGGGTCTGTGGTGAAGACCTTGGACACGGCCTCTTGTGGGAAAACAACACCATATCTTTATGACAACTTTTTCACGAGCCCAGGCACTGCTCATGGACCTGGTTCAGGGATGCATCTAACGCCTGTGGAACAGTCCCGATCGAAACAGGAGAGGTTTTCCACAAGATCTAAAGGGCGAAACGAAGGTTATTGAGAACAGGTATAGGAGGCACACTGGCTACACTACACACACATCTACGAGGATACAGGGCACACTCTACAGCAACACACACACAACTACAGTTATACACACTGCTACATACATACATATTACTGAACGTATACATAGTTTTATAATCCACACTTGCAGGGGGGATTGTCACAGTCGGACATCTGGTCAGTGTGACGGCAACAGTCTGGTTGACAACAAAGCAGGTGCACAGTGATGGCGACCAATGTCCAGCAGCCATGATGAGAGAGGACTGTCAGACGCAGTGCACACTGACACCACTGTGCGTGAGTCAGGCACGACATCAATAAGATACGGACAACAGGTATGGATGGGAGGAGTGGACAGTGGGTGATCAGCTACTGCCGAAATATACCTACCTGAGTACGCCTAAAGCGGCGGAAGGTGTACAAGTACAATTTTCGGGGTTTCTTGTAGACGCCTCATCGCCAACGCGTCATCCTCCAGCCAGCATAAACACAGTCCACATCCACCAGACCGTCACTCCTTCAACGCCTTCCGTCTATCGAGTCTGCGATAAGGCGTGATAGGGATTACAACCGCAGGAAGCGTGCAGCGCCAACAGCAGCTCCAGTGTCGACCCCCCGACGACAACTTGCACTGGCCCACTTCCCATGTGCGCGACAACAGCAGCAAGAAGGCATTGCTCGGTGTTTGCACTAAGCTCCCACATCCCCGTCGCCGCCACTGAGGAGAGAGACATGTGGTACTGTGGAGAGTGCGACTTGGACCTCTGGCCACACAGGAGTCAGATGAGACTGACTGCTTCATGGCACACCCTGAAGCACTACTATGAGTATTGTCGCACTTCTTCATCAGTAGTCAACTGCACATACGCTAAAAGTACACGTAAAGCGGCAAGTTCTAACGGCAACACATCACTTATGCTGTGAATAAACTTACTACATACTTACCAGCATTCCTGAAGCGTTCAGGGCCTTCTTCTTCTACACATTAGCGCTGAGTTGCGTGAAATCCAAAACGCTCGACGTCTTCTATGCCTGGTAGCGCGTGATATGAGAATCACATCAACCCGTCATATTCTTTACACAAATGTTTGCGTATAAAACTTACCACCTTCACACTATTGCTGAAGCTGCAAGGGACTCTTCGTCATAGTACGCTGAGTAGTGAGTGTATAACTAGTTGTCCACGTTTATTCGCTAGACGCCAGGAACACGAAATAAGACCACGTGTACGTAGACGCGGTGTGCGAACATCCGGCCCCACCCTTACGGCCGTGCGCGCGCCTGCGCGCATAAAATAACGGCTAGTGTAAGCGGTTAATGGTTAAAGCCTGCCAGACCTCGATGGCTGAGTTGGAAGCTTGTGTATAAACCGTCTAATTGGGTCAGTACAAAGCCCGGTTGGCGTACTATCGACAGTACAGAGGATCGCCTATAGCAGTAGTCCGAAGGATAAGAGCTAACCTTGAAATATCGTTATTTCTTTCCCAGTGTCTCTCCAATAATTTCAACAAGTTAATGTCACCTGTTTTGCATGTCCTCCAACAAGAGGAGGATGGTTTTGTACGCAAGCTTTTACTGCGGTTTATGCAGTCTGAATATATTCCAGTGTTGTTGAAGTGAGCATAGAAAATGAGTACTACCTTCCAACAGAGGAGGTGTTTCTGGGAGATTCCACTCTAGAGTATGTAGAACCTACGGATGAAAAGCACTGAAGTACAAACCCTCGGCGCACTGTGCTGTGACGCGCACGCGTAAGTAAACGCATGCGCCGTACCACTAATTGATGGGCTGGGTTTAGTTTTAGCTGTTACTCGTGGTCTCTTGCCAGCTCGCGCAGAGTCTGACGCGGGCTAACTACACTACTAGATAGTATGCGAGAGGCCCTGCGTTGCACCTTCTGGAAGTACGCAGAGCACGCGGATCCATCCGACTGTGGTAAGCCATCCCGTCCGTTGCTTTTCCCGCTATAGCTTAGCAACGGAGCATTTTCAGACAAAACCGCCTTTATTTTTCTGATCTTCGTCGCCCGTTGGGTAGATTGTATCGTTTCTGGGACGAACAGACGTTCGAGAAGTGAGATTGAGAGTAACAGACAGACAGACAGACCCAATGAAAAGCACTAAAGTACAAACCCTCAGCGAAGCAGCTCGCAGAGAGTCTGACATGGGCTAGCTACAGCTGGTTCAAAGGACAGACATGTCCCTTTGTGTTGTCAGTAGTAGTAGATAGCACCGATACACGCCATTCGCTATGACTTCTTGTGCCAGAGCAAGCGGACCCGGCCGAGGTAAGCCTGTGCTAGATAAGCGCATGCGCATTATCCGCCAGCGATAAAATGGCGACTACCGGCATTAGCCATACAATGCTGGAAGCGCTCTAGCTTTGCAACGGAGCACTTTCAGAGAAAACCCCACATATTTTCTGACTTTCATTGCCCGTTAAGTAGATCGAATCCTTTGTGAGACGAGATTGAGAGTAACAGACAGACAGACAGACAGACAAACCCCCAACTAACTACAGTAACCCAATGAAAAGCACTGAAGTGCAAACCCTCGGCGCATTGTGACGCGCACGCGTAAGTAAACGCATGCGCAGTACCACTAATTGATGGGCTGGGTTTAGTTTTAGCTGTTACTCGTGGTCTCTTGCAGGCTCGCGCAGAGTCTGACGCGGACTAACTACACTACTAGATAGTATACGAGAGGCGATACACGCCCTTCGTTGCATCTTCTGGTGCCTCCGAGGTACGCAGAGCACGCGGATCGATCCGACTGTGGTAAGCCATCTCGTCCGTTGCGTATTTGCATATTGGCTTTTTCGCGCTCTAGCTTTGCAACGGAGCAGTTTCAGAGAAAACCCCACATATTTTCTGACCTTCGTTGCCCGTTAAGCAGGTCGTATCCTTTGTGAGACGAACAAACACCCGAGAAGTGAGATGTAGATGTAACGGCCGACTAAGACAGCAGACAGACAAACGTAACCCTCGCTGCGCATGCGCGCCGAGGGTTAATCACTTCTTCCTATATACCGGAAAAAATTAGGTAAACATGCCAATCTTGGTGGTGTATCCGAGCGTCGGTAGACGCTCTATGTAGGGATGGCACGGATGAAATCTCACGTGATCCGCGTATAAAACGCTACTAAACTCGGCGAGAACCCCCAGCTTTGCCTTCAAAATACACTATAAGCGACTGGCGGGCCCATATCTAGCTACACATACCCCCAAAAGTATTTTACATACCTGCAATTTGCAAGACAAGAATCTGCTCTTACGCGAGTTCACGATTCCCGTGTCATCATAATAATATTCTTCATCTTCTTCGTTAAACCCGCTATCTTCTTACTGGAACGAGTTGATGTACCAATTTTGTCACTAAACGTCTCCCGGGATGTTCAAGATGTGCATCATCCTTAAGCGATCGTTGTTTTCTTTCCGCCTAGCCCTACGAAAGATTACTGGCGATCAAGGCCGGGAGTAGCAGACCTACGGCATTTTCACGGTGCGAGATCACCCGTCGGTCACATGAGGGCTAGGACCCCACCCATTTGCGCGAGCGCTTCGGCGCTCGCGTTCGTTATAAGCGTCATCTCCGCGGTGGCTCTCTTCTAGGCCTGAGACTATTATTCCCATATTTGTCCGGATATTCTATTCTGAATTTCCTACTCCATATGCCTATTATTCTTTAAAGTTTACCCATTATTCACAGAAATTTACCTATTATTCTGCTTGAAAAATGAAAAAAACAGTACTATACAGAGAAGGCACATAAATATAACATTAAACATCACCGGATGGGAAGTCGACGCCATTTTATCCACTTGGTTTTTATCCCTGATTTCCTGTCCGAATCGGAGTCCGTTCCGATTTGACCCACTCGTGTGCGTGACGCGCGTCCACTCGCACTTCGCCCTTCCGCGAGTTGCCACCGTTGCGGGCTCGTCGCTCGCTTGGAATCTTTCAACCTATTATTCTTGGAATTATTATTATTCCCAGAGGGACCTATTATTCCCGAAATTATTCTGGAATAATCGACGCAGGACTACTCTCTTCGCTCTAATTGTTTTGAGCTCTGTTAGGCCGCCGTTTGTGCAAGTGAACTTTACGTTTTCCGACTGTGCTCCTGAGTGCTACCTTCTGTTAGTGTTGTTGGTGTACCGTGTCATTTACCAGCCGTGGCTGCTGCTATTTTCGTCAGTTTCGTGCTGGACTTTCTGCCACGCCCTTTTCGTTCAGAGGTAAGTTATGACCGAAAAGTATATACTGCAAATACTATCCCGTATTATGTATATTATACCCCTATAGCTAGTGCCCCCTGCTGCTAATAAGTTTGATTTGTCGGGTTGGGGGCTGAGCTACTCATTTTCTGTTGAAGGTAAGGTTTCCAAATTCTCTGCACATTTCCTCATTGCCTTCTTGCTTTTTAGCTGTATATTACGAGGTGACACTTGAGACTCCTTTCGTGCCTGGGTGTATCCACCGGCCCTGCTGAACTTTGCTGGAGT